>RYZW01000103.1:0-163891 GCA_004367215.1 Colletotrichum trifolii | reverse complement strand
AGCCTAAACCTAGCCCTTCGCAATTATACTAAATATTATTTTATATAATTATTTCCCTATATAGTAGATTATATAAGTTAAATACTTTTTTAAGAAGTTAATATACCCCTAGCTACTATCCTACTAGATAAGGCATAATAATATTTTATATTATACCTCAGGTTTTTATAGTAGAATCACTTACTAGTAGAATAGCTATATAACTATAACTTATTATATTTATAGAAAATAATCTAGCTTATAATACTTATAAGTATAGTAATATATATCTCATGATTTACCTATTTAATCTTTCTTAAGAAAAACTATTCCCCTAAGAAAAATAACTAACTTATTAGAAATAAATATTTAATAGTAGAAGAATATAATACCTAGTTCCTAGGCCTACTACTTACTTATATTATAACTTATACTAATAGATTATAGATAAACCTAGAATTAACAGGATTTAGATAAATTATCTATTAAAGCTAGACTTTTATTAAGAGTAGCTCCTAGAGGTTACTTTAAACTAAAATCTTTAATAAAGAAGTTAAAAATACTATAGTAAGACTAATAGCTATTTTCCTACTCTACAACTATAATACTATAAATATTATAATCTACTTTAATAATTAAATAATAATTAATTATTTACTTAATATATTACTTATTTTATTATAAATTACTATAATTTAATTCTAGTAGAAAGCCTAGTAAGTAAAAATACCTATTAAAGTCTAATAAACCCTGGGATATATAGATATCCTAGGTAATAAAATAGCTAATTTTTTTATAAAAAAAAGTATAATAATACTACTAAATAACTTTTATATATACCTCCTAACTTATACCTATATTAAATAGTAAATAGGGGAATAATAGTAATATACCTTTTCTAACTAGTAATAAAATAGTATTAAAGACTTATGATATAAAAAACTTAAATTAGAGGTAACCTTAAAACTTACTAATAAGATTCGCTTATTTAATTACTAGGAACTTTACTGGTTTCTAGTAGCTAGAACTAGTTATAGGGATTTCACCTAGTACTATTATAAGTATTATTATAAAATACCTAACTATACTACTTATATAGTAAAGAGAAAACCCCTATATACTTACTTTATTACTATAAAGTTTAGTATTACTAGCTTTAATTTAACTACTACTAGTTTACTAATTTATAGCTTAGGAAAAATTAGTTAGAATTTATTATCTACCTATACTAGACTTAATTTTATAATAAGATATACCCCTATTATAACTATAGACTTAATAGTAATCCCCTAAAAGACTTTTATAGTTTTACTATAATAATTACTAATATATATTATATATCCCTCCCTAGCTATTATCTTACTAGGATAAATACCTAGTAGCTTACTAAACTAAAGGGGTTTTAATCTAGTATATCCTAATCTTTACTACTAAATAAACTACCCTAATTTATAAAAGCTACCTATTATTAGACTACTTTATAGTAGCTAGTACTCTAGCTCTATATATAACTTATTTATTTTTCACTTCTTTACTACTTATTACTTCTCTTATATCCCTAGAAGTAGTATTTACTCTATAGGGATATCAACTATTATTACTATTAATACTTCTGCCCCTTTCTATATATACTTTATTTCTATATATTTCTATTTTTATACTATATATAGAGGATATAATAATACGGGCCTGAAGGTTTATATACCTAATTTCTTACTTACCTTATAGTTATATTTAAACTATATTTATTAATTATATATATCCTTTCTATTACTATATATAGATACGTATCCTTAGTAGATCACCGGCGCAGACGCCTTATGCCTTATTAGAGGTCTATCAAGTGGGCGTTAAATAATACAACAATAACAACAACATTCAAAGCCTTCTTCCCTACTATTGTAGAAATCCTGGGGTTCACCCGCAATGTCACCTTGGTGTTGACGTGTCCGCCCTACCTCGTTTCTGGGGTTGTCTCCATCGCATCGGCTGCAAGCTCCGGTGAATCCTGCGTGTCTCTCATTGCGCATGTCGTGAAGGCCGTCTTAACCGAAGCCAGGCTACTTCAATGAGAGGGTCTGGCACATCACAGTTGCGAAAGCGGTAGCAGTGATTGGCTTCGTCGTTGCCTGCAGCACACTCAACGTCGGAGCTCGCTACTTCGCCATGTGTCTCTTTGCGTCGGGCATCTATGGGTGCAACTCCATCATCCTGGGCTGGGTTTCCAGCACTTGTGGGCATACGAGAGAAAAGAAGGCCATCTCTCTTACCCTGCTCAATACTATCGCGACAATTGGTCCCATCTACATCCCGGTAAACTGCTTGTGATGTCATGTCTGGCAGCGTGGCTAACACCCTTTCAGTATTTGTGGCCAATGCTGGGATGAGCCGAGATATACCATTGCCATGACAGCGAGTGCGGCGTTTACTATCGCTGCTGGAGTCCTGGCATGGTTGCTGAGATGGATGCTGGTGAAGGAGAACCGTAAGATACTTCGCTCTGGCAGGGGAAGGACGTTGCTCTACAGTTACTGTGTCCTTGTCTCCCCGCTTTCCTCCAATTCGAACGGGATCGTGATATATTTGCTAATTGAACGAAGTCAATGAATGACGTTCCATACGTCCCTGATAACTTTACTCGGTGTTAGCATCGTTGTCCCTGAACTTGCGGAAACAGTGTACAAGTCCTATCATAGGGTTAGGTTGAGTCATATTGATAGCATAGCGGCGACAACACCAAGATCGTCCAATCATACAAACATACAATGTCATGTGTTCATCAGGCAATTCTGGAAGTACCCGGCCCTTGTGATGGATCTTTCTATTTTATGTGGTGTACACAGTACAGTTGTTTTCAAAACAGTCCAAGCCAATGTGTATTCTGGGAAAGGAACTATAATAGTACATGTTGTCTTGTAAACACAACCATCGCGTGCTAATATCGTGGCTCATTTCTCTCCTCAACTCTTATAAGCCAAGGAGACCTCCGCCTCCTTTTCCACCACCTCCACCAAGCCCGAGGAGACCTCCACCACCTCCACCTCCCTCCTTGTCGTCATCTCCTCCGCCTCCTCCGCCTCCTAGGCCACCCAGGAGGCCACCTTGCTTGTTGTTTTGGCCACCGAGGCCGCCGAGGACACCACCAAGTAGGCCACCGACACTATCAACATGTCAGAACGTAACAAGAAACCTCAGGGGATTGATTTGAGCCATTTCATTACGTACCCATCGCCGACTCCACCGACAACTTCGCCAACACCTCCGAGCAAGTCGCCCTTGCCGACCTTGCCGACACCCTTTCCAAGTCCACCTGTGATTCCGGTGACGGCGTCACCGGCGCCCTTTCCGACGCCGCCGACAATGCCTCCGACCGGTCCGCCGACTGTGTCACCGAGGCCTCCGACGGTGCCTCCGACAGTGTCGCCCTGATCGTCACGTTAGTCAACTTGGTAAACTGAGTGGACAATTTATCGCTTACGAGTCCCTTGCCAACTCCTCCGACGGTATCTCCAACACCACCGGTGACGCCACCGAGGGTACCTCCAATATCGCCCTTGCCGAGGGCACCAGTGGTGTTACCCAACGTCTTTCCGAGGCCACCAGTGGCAGCACCAAGAGTATTGCCAACACCATCCGTGGCGTTGCCAACCGTCTTGCCAACACCGTCGGTAGCCTTGCCGACGGTACCTCCGACAGTCTTTCCAAGACCGCCTGCCACACCTCCAACCGGGCCGCCAACAGCGTTGCCAACGCCGCTGGTGACACCCTCAACGGCACCACCAGCAGTCTTTCCGACGTTGCCGACAGTACCACCGACAGTCTTGCCAGCGTTGCCAGCAACACCGCCGACAGTCCTGCCGAGGCCGTCGACAGTCTGTCCCGCGGCGCCGCCAGCTGCGGCGATGGCCTTCTGCTGCTTCTGGAGCAACTTCTTGGCCTCGAGGTCTCTTGTGGAAACCTTGGCGCTGGGGTGGTACACCTTCTCCTTCTTCTGCTGGGCAGGGGCCGGTGCCGGCGCCGGGGTGTCGTTGATGGGCTTGGGTGCCGCGACGGCGGGGGCAGGCTGCTTCGCCGGGGCAACCTTCTGGGTACTGACGGGGGTCCTCGTGGCCGCCTTGGGCTGCTGAGGGGTGCGCTGGACCTGGGGCGTGGTCTTCTGGGGCGTCGTGGCAACAGCCCTTTGTGGCTGCGACGCAGGCTTCTTGGGCTGCTGGGCGGCGATCTTCCTGTCCTGGATACGCTTCAGGATATCGGCGCCAGAGGTGGCGGTGGACTTTGGCAGAGCCTTGTCGTTGCGCATCTGGTTGAGAATCTCGGCCCCGCGACCGGTTCCCTGGGGCGGCTGCTTCACGGGCTTTCTGCTGCTGGAAGACGTCTTGTGCGAGGCTGATGTCGTAGATGGTTTCGAGTGCGATGATGTGGACTCTCTAGCGTGTGACGACGACGTCGTGGAAGGCTTGGTTCGCGATGAAGATGTCGAAGGCTTCGAGTGGGCAGACGAAGACACCTTGGCTGCAGGTTCCCTAGTGGCGGCTGTAGCGTGGTCCTTAGTGGCCGTTGTCGTTGCTTTAGCTTCGCAAGCGGCCCTAGCCTTTCGTTCTTCGGCCGTTGCGGAGGTCTTCTTGACGGCCGGTGCCTTGTCTGTCGTCGAAGCTGATAGGACATAAGTATCAAGACTTACACGCTACGTGGGCTGTGGGATGTGGACTTACATTGCAGAGGAACACTCTGCCGCTTTGTTGTTGTAGACATGATGATTGATGTGTTGTGAGATCTGACGAGTTAACTGATTCGATTTGCAAAAGATGTCTCGCAGGATGAAGAGAGATGAAAATGGTCGAGTTTGTCCTCGAGAGAATCGTCCATGATGTGGCTGGTGCTCTATTATCTCTAAAAGATGAGCTGGGGTCTGTGGCATCGAACCCTCGGTGACGTAGGGCCAGGGGGGGGATTGAGGAGGCGGTGGTGTGAGCTCCAGCTCCAGGCTGACGTGCGTTGGTGACGTCGAGTCTAGGATTCATGGATATGTCCAGGGGGGTTGATAGGCTCAGAACTCATACACGGCTATGCGAGACACCAATGGACCATCCAAACCTACGCCACACTGACGGTCGCTTTTGCACTAGGGACGCACGATGAGGGAGATGGTGAGAGCGTTGTCGTTGGCTGTTCGGCTGAAGGCATTTTTCTTCTCCCTGGGCAGTTCGCCTCCCAAGAGCCGATGATGTCAGATAGTCCAGTCTATCCCCGCTCTCCCCCAGATCGCGCGACAGAAGCTCCGATTGTGCCGTGTCTCCATTCTCGTGCTATAGGGTGACGTTGATGAGGATTCGGAATCGACGTCCCGTATTTTTGTGGTAAATCCAGAGTCCAAGGCGACGACCATGGGATTTTGCCTCCGCTGTTGGTTTCGCATCCTAGTCCTTCGTATGCTGTTGATGTGTCCATGCCTCTCCGGTCTCTCCAAGGTGTCTTTCTCGTTAGCCTGAACTGGATATCGATACGAGAAAGTCAATGGACGCTTTGTTGCTGCTGTCAAAGTGTCATCCGGGATCATCCCGCTCGAAAACAAGACTAAGAAGAGGCTAGAATAGTCCAAGTCGACCTTCAAGTCACAACGCCGACCTCACGACAATAACAGACGAAGGCAATTTGCCGTGTGTTTCACGAATGTCTCTTGTCAGACCGACACCCGACCCCGAGATATCGTCCTCGGTCGTCACGGCAGATGTGATGTTTCAACACGGGAAGACCTCTGTCTGAGCGTCCATCACCCCATCTTTCCATACCCCCGCGCTCAAAACCTCTGGTTTGCGTTCCTTCATGGTGGTGCAAGCTGTGATAACTTGCTTTGATCCCACCATCTTCGTTTTGTGGCTTACTTTCAGCTATCAACGTCGGTGTGTCTCATGTTCATACTTGATGGCCATCAACGTTTCTGGTTGGCCCCGAAGCATGGCCTACCGGTGTCTGGCCGCCCTTGCCATGCAGCTTGGACGAAATGGGGAAGGTTGGGAACAATGACTGTTCGGATCCTGATGTGATCAGCGCTGCACCGTTGAGGGGATTTCGCCGGCCCATGCAGGGTCCTCGAGTGGGCATAGTGGAACGCGGTTGCAGGATTTCTGGGATCAGTGACAGTCTTATTATACCAGCGAATGCATACTTGTATATACATCAGTTTTCCCTCCCTATTGTTGATGCTATTGCTGACCATGTCAGTCTGTAGACTCCTTAAATGTTTACGTACGCCGACTGGACTTTCAGAACTGGCAACATCATTTCTTCTTCAGGCTCCGTCATGCCGATGAGCCTTGTCCACAAGACTCGTCCAAGCTGTGACGCCAGATTGTGACGCTCCCAATCTCCGAGCTCGTGCTATTGAGGTGAAGCTGGAGCTATAGCAAGGCAACCCACATATCCCCCAGAAGCTCCTCGGCTTCAAACCTTCACCTCATTGACGACGCTGTGCAGTGGTTGTGGTGTGATTGCCATTTCCCTGATCATCTTTTCCTTGCGATCGACTTGTTTCTCTTTGCTTCTCCTCGCAAGACAGCTCGAGGTCTTATCATAGCCACCAGAAACTTCGTCCAGATACGACGGGACTTTGATCCTGATTCGACAAGACGTGTTTTTGGCTGTCATTGTGGCGATATCTAGTCTGGTTGTCTTAATGATTCGAGACTCCCCTTCTTGAGATTGGGACTGTGTGATGTTAGCCTGCACGCCGACTGCCTCGAGAGAATTCACGACGAATATTGAACTAGGTATCCACAAATCACGAGATGTCACCTGTCTACCCAGCGAAAGCCTCGAGAAAAAATACCCAAGCGAAGACCACCGTCGACGCGACTGCATATCGGTAGTGCCAGAAAGTCCCGCGGCCATACGCAGTAGGTCTCCATGGACGAAAGGCTTCGGAACCAAGTAGACCCCAGACCGCGGGCCTTCCCATGGAGAAGCCGGTCTGAATACCACACTGCGTCAAGCGAATTGAATTGTCCGTGCTCTTTGGAGGATTCCGGTGCAGTATCCGTTGTACCTCAATACTTCGTTTTGGGCGATCGGCAGTTTGCAAGGGCAGTGTCGATTGCGGGATTGCAACCGTTCCATGCCAGTGACACTCAGAGCAACTGAAAGCTTCTGCGTCCTAAGGGAGAGGCGCGATGAGCTGCGAGAACCACCAGTGGAAGACTGCCGTATGGTAGATAAGGTACCTACCTGCCTTACCTTACTGCATAGAAGGTGATGATTACGGACACGGTGAACCAGAAGCAACATAGCATGGGACGGAGCCCACCTGCCAATGGCTTAGTCAGCTGCCCAGCTCGAACGGGGGCGGGGTGGTACCACGTGATCAGAAACCACATCCCGCTAACGTCACTCCAGCCTCACAGCCTCGCGACATCGCACTCACCACATTCGAGGTCACGCAGCGACCTCACCTCACAAACCAAATAAAACATGTCGCAAAACCCACCTGAGGCGGCTGCCGAGCAGGCGCCAACTGCGCCCAACTCCCAAGAGGTTCCTGTTGCTTCCGGAGCCGCGACTGAAGCGAACGGTGCTGCTGCGGACGGTGATGTGCCCGTCCCTGACGCAGTTGCGCCTGGCCCGGAGCCCAAGGCGATAACTCGCAAGGACATGTCCCTTCGCGAATTCCTGAGCAAAATGGACGACTACGCTCCCATCGTACGCCTGCCTGATAACTTGAACTGGCTGCCTGGACTAACCGTCCCCAGATTCCTGACGCGGTCACCAATTACTACATGACAAAGGCCGGCCTTCCCCCGCCACCGCAAACTGATCAGCGCCTCGCGCGCCTCCTCGCTCTTGCCACGCAAAAGTTCATCGCAGATATAGCCGCCGACGCATACCAGTACAGCCGCATTCGCGCGTCCAACTCGAACGCCAACAACCCGATGGGTAATCTTGGTGCAGCTGCCGGTTTCCCCGTTCCCGGCCAGCCGTCAGGTCCGGCAGGCGCCAAAGACCAAGGCCGCGGTGGACCTCTGGGCATCCAGCGCCCCGGTTACGGAGGTGGTGGCCAAGGTGGCAGCCAGAACAGAACGGTGCTGACCATGGAAGACCTTGGCATGGCCGTAGGTGAATACGGCGTCAACGTCAAGCGGAGCGAGTTCTACCGCTAGGTGGAGCTGAACCCGCTGGATTTCCTTATCTCTGGCTCGGTGTATAATATAATGGCGTTGGGCGGCTTTGGTTCTGGCGTCTGGGGGCCCGGGAACATGGCCACAGGGTATGGATTCGACGGATAGGTCACGTCACGTCACGCGCAGAAAGAGAATGATCCCATAGACATCCGCACGCGAACAATAGTAGAGGGTCATAAACGGCGCTTGGCTTAAAATCTTCATACTACAGTATATCGCTGGTATCTTGGCAGTGTTGTACAAACTCTCTCGTCGTCCTTTTTCATCCGCTCGCCTCCGGCATCGCCCCCTGGCGGACGCCCGCTTACAACCTGGTCCAGATGAAGGGCTTCCTCGTACTGCCATTGGAGTTAGCATCACGGTGTTGGGATAAGAACTGCGCAGCGCTCACGGCGAGAATTCTCCCAGCTTGTGTCCCACCATCTCTTCCGTAATCGTCACGTCAATGTAGCTCTTGCCGTTGTAGACCTGGAACTTGAGGCCGACAAAGTTGGGCAGAATGGTCGCCGAACGAGCCTGCGTCCTGATGGGGGGAATCTTCTTGCCCGGCTGCGGTCGGACGATGGGGAGGCTGTTCACTTCACGTCAGAGTGGGGGTTCGAGTGGTGGGTGTTCGCGGGTTCTGGTCCTTACGGAACGATGTGCGGTCCTGCAACGCCGGTCAGTTCAACATCTCAGACTCGATTTGATTTGCAAAACGTCAAAGACTTACCCTTCCACACTGATCTCTTGAACAAAATTCTCGTAGGCTGCATGTTGACGATGTTTGTCGGCCCTGTCGTCTGGGGTAAGGTGGGTGCTATAGGTGCTCAATCCGATCCATCCCACCCTGTTGTCACGGCGCGCATGGAATTTCCGAGCTTCCAGAATTCGCCTTGTCACGTGACTGAGGTTCTCTGCCGATGCGGAAAGTGGACCTCTAGCTAGCTCCGAAGTCATCCCGACTGGGGTGTTAAGTAAGGTACGCTATCCCTACTGGACATACAAGCCGAATGAAGCAATGGTCTGAGCAGCACTACCACCAGGGCGACTTCGATAGTTCACCTGATTTCCGTGACTTACGTTCATAGAACGTACACAGTGGCCTTTGCGAACATAGCATTGTGCTTTTGATAGCTTTCAGAGGCTTAGAGTAGCGCAATATTCCTCCTGTTTCAAACAGATTCTCAACTTCAGCCCCGTGTTTCCTCACAGGAAAGCGTCTGAAATGACACAGTCTAGCTTTTCACATCACTGGGAGCTCCCTGCTCTAACTTGATCATCACAGCATGCATCTCGATAGCAGACGGAAAAGGGAGAACTCGCCTCAGTTGACTGTTGACTGCCAACTGAGATTTACGGTGGAGATAGAATGAAGTACGTGTGCGCTGTGAAGCAGCCGGCGTCCCTCGTTTCGTCTCGTGCGGACCATCGTCGCCCCCAATCACTGGCATCTCGGACTTCGCCATTTCCTGCCAGTCACACGAAGCGCCCCCCAGTGACCACATGGCAGCAATTTATCCCGTAACCGTGCTGGCATTATCCACACGCCCTCGCAGCTCGGTCTGGGTCTTTCTGCGGCGCTTGCGCTCCCATCTTGATGATGTATGTGGGGAAAGTGGTCAAGTTGGCTATCCCTTAATCACAGACCGCTATACCACGCGGAGGGAGTTTCCCCGGCCATATGAAACAGCCCAACTTTATTCTCCATTGGACCATCGTCAGTCGAACACCCATTGCAAGCTGTTAGCCGGAATGCGGTGACAATCTGAGGCATATTTTTTCTTCTCTCATCCTGGTAGTTGCCTGGAGAGTTGCTGTCATCTGCTCAAACCTGCTCAGCTCTGGTGTAACCCAACGTTTCTTTGAAGGCCAAGCGCGCGAGAGTACCGATAGTCAATGTCTGTAATAGAGATGCAATCAATCTAACCCTCGCACTGGGCTGTCGTCTTCGGCAGGCTCGGCATCATCGCCCATGAACCAGGAATATCTACCGGCCTGGATGAGGTGACCCAAGGAAGTCCACGTACCGAGATCTGCTCTTCCCTGCCATGTCTACCCCACACGGCACATCGTTCATGCCAAGCAAGCTTAGCAGTTGAGGCTCGCCGCCTCTTTCCCCCCTCCCCTACGCGGCGGTAGACTCCAGATCAGACGCACTCCGACAGGGTCACGTTGATTATGGCCCCCGAAGCTACCTTCAACTCGCATGTTGTTTTCGCTCTTTAGATGGGACGGAACTAGGATCTCCGTCATGATGGGTCCCGGTCGACGACGCAAAAGTTCGAACGGCCCTCGGAACTGAAAACCAGACGAGGGGGAAAACGAGGTATAAATCCTGGTGTGCCTCTTGGCAACTCTGGGGGAGGCGGCCTTGGCTCTTTTTGACCTCATCCGACCTTTTTACCTTCTTTTCTTAGTCTAACCCGATTCTTTCATTACCTCTACTTTCTTTTCATCCACCATGAAGTTTTCCGACTTGGCTCTGGGAGCCCTTTCTGTCGCGTCGGTCCTGGCGGCCCCCTGCAGCAAGCGCTCCGGCAAGCTGCTGTTCACCGGTGTGAACGAGTCCGGTGGCGAGTTCGGCCAGAAGATCTTGCCCGGCCAGTTTGGCAAAGAGTACACCTGGCCCAACAAGACTGCCATTGACGTAAGCCAGTCACCGTTCAAGTTGTATCATCGCATTACTGACATAGTCAGACCCTGAGGACGGCGGGCTTGAACACCTTCCGCATCGGAACCTTGATGTGAGTGTTCTTCTGCTACAGGTTCGGCTGTCGTTGCTAACTTTCACGTCAGGGAGCGCATCATCCCGGGCAAGCTCACCGGCACCATCAACGAAACCTACTTCTCTGGTCTGGAGGACGTGAGTACTTGCTTCAGTGTCTGAACGGGGCCCCTGCTAATAGACCGTACAGCTCGTCAAGGATATCACCTCCAAGTGAGCAAGGCCAACAGCGTGCGGCAACTTGGGACAGCGGAATACTGACCGAATCAGGGGCTCTTACGCCGTCATCGACCCACACAACTACGGACGATACAATGGCGAGATCATCACCAGCTCCGCCGATTTTGGTGCCTGGTGGAAGACGGTCGCCGCCCGCTTCAAGGACAACGACAAGGTCATCTTCGACACCAACAACGAGTACCACGACATGGAAAACAGCCTGATTCACGACTTGAACCAGGCTGCCATCACGAACATCCGCGCCGCGGGCGCCACCAAGCAGAACATCTGGATTGAGGGCAACTCCTACTCAGGGGCCTGGCACTGGGTACGTTTTGAGGCGGCCACGAGTCGAGAAGGCGGCTAACACTAGGCAGATCGAGAGCGGTTCGGGCGATGCTCTCAAGGACCTGACGGACCCTGCCGACCCCACCGGCAAGCTTCTCTTCTACGAGATGCACCAGTACCTCGACACGGACGGCTCGGGCACCAATGAGGCGTGCGTCAGCGGAACCATCGGAGCCGAGCGCCTGGCGGTTGCTACCAAATGGCTCAAGGACAACAAGAAGCAGGGCGTCCTCGGTGAAATTGGTGCCGGCGGCAACGATCAGTGCATCACCGCAGTCAAGGGGGCTCTTCAACACCTCGCGGACAACTCGGACGTTTGGAAGGGTGTTCTGTAAGTTTGCCCGTGTCCTGGATGCATCGATGTGTCAAACTAACACGCGTCACAGCTGGTGGGCTGCAGGACCGTGGTGGGCGGACTACATGTACTCGATGGAGCCCGAGACGGGCAAGGCTTACAACACGTACCTCCCGATCCTCAAGACGTTCGCTTGAGGCTCCGGTCCGTGAGTGCCGGAAGAGTGGAGCGAATGGGCCGAGGTGGACCGCAACCCGTGCGGACAGCCGTCTTTTACATGCATACGAAAATATCCCAGTATGGAGGAGGTCCACGCTCAGGAGGTAGATGGAGCCGACGGCGACGAGAGTTTACCATGTAAATATCAACAGGGGCATCGTACTCGTGTGTACATATCTGGAATATGACGGCGCTGTCAGCTTCGTGGCCTTTCTATCAACTCTTTTATGTCTCTGATAATGTCATGTCAATGCCCTGTTGCTGAACGTGATTTCCAGGTGTGAAATACCATAACGTTACTAAGTAGGTGTTATGGGATGTGAGCCGAGGGCCAACTACAGTGTCTGCTTCGATACGCGCAAATGCCAACTTCCTTCAGCAGACAGATAATTAGGTAAAGTAGTCAGTTCACAGATAAGTCAGCATGGATGAAGATAGTGGCTCGAGCGGTGGATCTGGGCGGGGATTCCCCGCTGCTCTGGGATTGCGGAACGTGTCCTTTGCAGTACTTGTAGAGCTAGGCATGGGAAATCGTCACACATGGTTGGGTTCATCAAGACTTCAGGGTCCAGCCACGATATCTGTCTCGTGATGAAGAGGGCTCGACTTGGGGGTTCGACCTACACAGCAGGTACCTTACCTAAGGTAGCTCGGAGCCGCACGACTAGCTGTTTTAGATTGCAGCAGCAGGTCACTGGCGCAATGTTCGCGGTAGTCCCAAGGCAAGACCAGCCCAGTGTACTTGTAAGGTAGGGACAAAAAGGTAGCCATTGGAAACCCCAGCTCGCTTTCAACAGTACAGTTGCTGTATACGGGTAATACATAGATATGTAAGGAAATATTATGGACACGCATGCAGAGTAAAGACACCCGCAGAAACCTAAAGAAGGGGAATCTATGCTACTGGATTTCAATTCGCCATCTTGACACGTACAGCAAACACCGCCGCAACTCGGCTGTACTCTGTCTGGCCACTGTACCCTGTTGGCAGTGGCGCAAACCAACCACGCTCTCGCCTTCTTCATCACTGTGGATTGCCCCCACCTCCGCCTAACCCAGCCCAGCCAGCCGAGCCGTTTCGACCACCTCACCCTCCAGGTCGGCGTAGGTACCTACCTGTCCCTGCCCACCTACTGGCCTTACCAGCCAAGGTACCTGTATTTGCGGCCAGGCGAGGAAAATCACAGCGCAGTTCCTTGCAGTGCTCAGCAGGAC
This sequence comes from Colletotrichum trifolii, assembly GCA_004367215.1. Taxonomy (NCBI): domain Eukaryota; kingdom Fungi; phylum Ascomycota; class Sordariomycetes; order Glomerellales; family Glomerellaceae; genus Colletotrichum; species Colletotrichum trifolii. Next base: position 150,738 of record RYZW01000103.1, on the reverse strand, counting down.
CTCCCGTCTTGCCCGCTAAGCTTCCTGCCACGGCGCCACTCTCCAATTAGGTACAACGCTACAAAAACTCGCCAACTCCACGCTTGCGCCATCTCCGTCGCCTCGCCTTTGCCCTTTTTCTTCCGCTCCTTCGCATCCCCGCCTACCTTAGTTTCCTCTGCTTCAAACATCAACATCTTCGCCTGCAGAGGTCTTGCTTTGTTGCTTCGGTTCACATTGTTCTCTTCAACCAATTTCCAGCAGAGAATCGTCAATACCGCCAAAATGGTCAGCCCTCAGATGTACGTGTTCCATCATCATCGCGTCGTAGCTAGCAATGGCAGCTAGCTTTTCACCTCTGCGCAAATTGCTCCAAGGCGACGAGACTGACAGTATGCCGCAGCACCAACCTGATCATCATGCTCGGCATGGTCCAGGTCTCGCGCAAGGTCCCCTTCGAAGACCCCAATGTCCTGAACTACTGCCGCGCAGGCTACATCGCCAGCAACATCCTGATCGCCATCCTGTACCTTTATGTCCAGGCACAGATCAACAAGAAGAAGGGTTAGCACACCAGCCCTCGACGTCGCAAACATTTCCAGACGCAGATGCTGACCTTGACGACGCAGATCTCACCACCCTCAAGTACGTTGAGCCTGCTCCCATGGGCTCCACCGAGGAAGGCAAGCTGGTCACCACCACCATCCACGCCTACGACACGACCCAGCTCCGCCAGGCCTTCCGGTCTCAGGCTATGGGTATCGCCATGATGGCCTTCATGCACCTGTACATGAAGTACACCAACCCCCTTCTCATCCAGTCCATCATCCCGCTCAAGTCTGCCTTCGAGAGCAACCTCGTCAAGATCCACGTCTTCGGCCAGCCCGCCTCTGGCGACCTCAAGCGCCCCTTCAAGGCCCCCGCTGGCTTCATGCAGGGTCTGCAGTCCGGCCCTGCCCAGTCCGACAAGAAGGCCATCGAGAACGCCGAGCGTGCCGGCCGTGGTGGTGCCAAGGAGGAGTAGACGCCTCACCTGCAAAAGAAACACATGTTTTGGGATAACGGGAGGTTTTGCTTGGCCGCAGTAAGAGTGCGCTCGCTCCGGTCATTGTTGGAATTAGACGGTAACCTCGGTAGCTGTTCGTGTAGACGGTAGTCTTTGATAACTGCACATGAATGCAACAGTCCATTGACCCCAACCAGCCCTGTGTTGCGCTCGCGTTATCCTGCCCGCCACGCTACCTACCTACGCTAGGCAAGGTGAAGTGAGAGGCACTGGTGGCAACGGGGCCTCACCTCGTCGGTGTGGTTGGTCAGCAACGCACGTGCTTTCGCGACCGGTGACATAATGGACCCCGGACATTCCGCCCCTCCAATTCAGCTTTCTCCAGTGCACGATTTCTGAACGCAACACCAAGCGAACCATCACCAAGCAAATAAACACCCGCCTATCTGATTTCCAACCCGATCGCAACAATGGAGCGCCCAAAGACACCACCCCGGAAACAACCCACAGCAGTACCTCCCATCTCGCCACCAACACCGGCAGCAACCCGTCGCTTGGTCAGTACCTTCTCGCGCGTGAATGCTCCTCTGCGCTTCTGACACAACCCTCAGGAAGAATCCCGTCTGCGCTCCAAGGCCATCCGCTCCCACCGCGAAGCCGATGAAGCCTCGTCCGGCGTGCCGTCAGCTCCGAAAACCTCGTCGGGCTTCATCGCCACAGAAGACGTTCACATCACCAGGGCAGGCGCATACGGCTCCGACCTCAACCGCAAACGCCCCCATTCGTCTATATCCTCCGCCGACCCTCTCCCCACGAACCGCGATGCCCGCGACACGGCCTCCGCCGCGCCCCTCCGCGCCGCCAAGAACTTTGCAAAGTTTGTCGACTACAACATGTCCGCCATGACCGACACCAAGGGCGGTTTCCTCACGGCCGAAGACGATCCGCACAACACCGCCCTCATACCGAGAGTAAAACCGGGCGGGCCACCGCAGGAGGAAAAGCCCAAGGGCATGACGTCGCAGGAGTGGGAGCGGCTGCAACTGCTCAGAAAGCTCCGCCGGCAAAAGGCCGGACCCTTCGAGCCCGGTCTCAGCGTGCTCGCCGACAGCGAGACGCGCAAAAAGTGCAGCGAGTGCTCCTCGTTCGAGATCGACTGGGTCTGGGACGAGGTGTTTGGCATCCAGGTCTGCCACGCCTGCAAGGACACCAACCCGGACAAGTACTCGCTCCTGACCAAGACGGAGTGCAAAGAAGACTACCTCCTCACGGACGAGGAACTCAAGGACGCCGACCTGCTGCCCCACCTCTCGCGTCCGAATCCGCACAAGTCCCACTGGCACGACATGATGCTCTTTCTGCGCTGCCAGGTCGAGGAGTACGCCTTCACGACGAAGTGGGGGTCGGCCGAGAGGCTCGACGCCGAGTTTGCGAAGCGGGAGGCGGACAAGAAGCGGCGCAAGGAGGCCAAGTTTCGGGAAAAGCTCAACGACCTGAAGCGCAAGACGCGTACCGAGGCCATCCGGCGGCAGCAGGCCGCTGGAGCAGCCGGTGCCGGACCGCGCAAGTTTGGCGATTCCGTCGGCGGGGGTAAGCATGTCCACGATTGGGGGCGGGCCGTCGAGAACGACGAGGGCATGACGGTCAAAAAGTGCAACGGGTGCGGCATGGAAGTGGAGGAACTAGAGTTGTGAGTCTACACGGACCTCGAGCAAAGTAGCCTTTGGCCAGACCTCTTTCACGTAGCGTTTTTATCCAGACATTTCAGTGATGACATTACCCGCTCATCTTCTCATTTCAAATCATGTACGACGATGATAACGACAGCGATAACAAAGCACTATACCCAGCTTGAGCGAAAATCGCACCATAGATGTAGCAACGGAGGGTATCGGCAAGTATGATGAACAATGCCCCAGTACATATTACAACAGGACGTAACCCTGTCCTCGTCTCACAGACAGCAGCCCACCGTCGTCGGCCACCGTCCAGTCCATACACATCATCGTCACAAGGAAGCGCCTCTCCTCCCAGCACCGACGTCATCATGTTCAATGACTTTAGTGGCAGACGCTAATGCTGTATATCCCCCCTCTCTTCTTTTTGGTCTTTCTCTGCTTCTACCGTGCAAACACCTTGACGACGCCGTCGCCGCCACCGCTGACAACCCACTTGCCGTCCTGACTCCAGACGACGGAGCACACGCCCTCCCCGCGCATGATGCGGTGGCTCGTGATTTCCTGTGTGCAGGATCGCTTCTCCAGGCTCCAGAACCGGAGCGATGCATCGTGGCCGGCGCTGATGAGCTCGCGGCCGTCTGGACTAAGAGACAGGCTCGAGATCGATGCCGGGTGAGCGAGCATGTTGTACGTGCATTGCCCTGCCGCTGTTAGTATGTGTGACCGTGAGACCGTGATGAACGAGACCTTACCGCTATTGGCGTCGAAGAACCGCACGAATTGATCCTCATGCCCAGAGATAATGACGCCCTCCACTCCCGAGCCTGCCATCGACCTACCGCCACCTGTAGGCCCACCACCAGCACTGCCTTCCTCCTCGGACATGCCACTTTGGGGCTGCTCCAAACCGACGGTCGTCGCGACCACGGCGTTTACGCCGGTTAAGAGGGTGCCGTCGTACGTATCCAGGCTGTCCATCGTTCCAGTCTGCTCACCTGTCCTGGTATCGTAGACAAGAATAGCTGCGTCCGAGTAGGAGACGACGAACGACTCGCCATTGGGACTCAGCGGCGTGATGCACGTAGGGCTGGCGGTAGATCCGTCAGATCTGCTAATATTGTGTACAAGAGTGTGGTTGAAGGGAGAGCTCGTGGCCATGTTGGGCTGAGGAGTACTCGAGAAGGCGCTGCCAGAACTCATAGAATTGCCGCGCACCCGACCTCTGCTGCCGCTAGGCGCTGCCCTGTTGGTTCCCGGCTGAGGCGACGTCAACTGAGGAGGCGCGCTGACAGCCCATACACGAACAGACCCGTCGGCACCTCCAGATACGAGCAGGATGCGATCGGGGCTGCCGTACTGGCTGGTCTGGCCAAAGATGGTTCCCAACGTCGTTGGCAGCACACATATGGCCCACACGGCGTCCGTGTGACCCTCGAGCGTGGCCTTGGGGTCGACTCTGCCCCGTTCCCAGACTCTGACCGAGGCATCCTGGCCTCCAGAGAAGATCCAGCCGTCACCTTGTGCCCGCCCGCCTGTTGAGAAGCTGGGAGAGGGCGACCAGGATGTCAGGCAGAGAACTGCTCCCGTGTGTCCCCGGTGCGAGAAGTTGGCCGTGACGTCGAGGTCAGAAGCTGCATTGGTCTGGCCGTGGCTGTCGGCGCGAGGGATGTGGAAGCGCTTGATCATTCCATCATCGCCCGCGGTGCAGATCTCGGGCTCGCCTGGACTCCCGCCGCCTGAAAAGATGACTGTTCGCACCGTATCCAAGTGCCCTCGAAGTCCAAACCGCAACTTGAAGTTACCCGTCTCGGTTCTTTGTGCTGCAGCGTTTAGCGAGAGCTCGTGTTCGGCGCTGCGTCGTCTCGACATGGAACCTTTGCGACGGTTCGCGCTCGGTCCACGGTTGGGGGACTTGGGAAGGTTGTCTGCCGTGGGAAACGCATCGGTGTCGGGTCGGTTAGTTAGTTGTTGGAGAGGCTGCGAGGAGTTCGACTCGGGAAAGGCGCCCTCGGGGAACTCCCATCCATCGGTTTCGGCAACAGGCCTGCTCGGCTGGGATTCCTCTGCAGGCTCAACACTGCTCACGGACTCGACCGCGTGGCTGGGTCGCTGTTGCAAGCTGTCGTCTAGCATGCGACCAGTCACCGAGACGGGTTGCGGCCACTCGTTCCCGGCGGCGTACATGACGGGGGGCGCAGGTTCGGGGTTGGAAGGTATTTGTTGCTGGTGCTGCTCGGCAGGCCTCATGGGCAGGCTCGTGGGTTGGCTTCGTTGCATCGGGGGCGCGTGGTTCGGGGCGGGAGGCGCACGATTGGCTTCGCGGACATGATTCTGCGGCACGAGAGCTGACGATGCAAAGGCAAACGGGGGTTCCTGGAAGGGCTTGCCACCTGGCATCGCGAACGGCTCTCCCTCTCGCAGATCTTCGAGTAGAGGAAGCGGGGGTGATTCTCGGGGAGGAAGAGGGTTGGCAGGCGTGACCATGAGATAGGTGAACTCTGCCTGGCACTGATCGAGGAACGATTTGAGGTCGGCGCGTTGGGCCTCATCTTCGCCCTTTTCGACGTCGATATCGTTACCGTCGGCATCGGTCGGCTTCTTCTTCGAGGCTGGTCTTTGTCAGGCATCGTCAAAACAAGGGTTACGTTGCGGTAGCTCACATCGGAGTTTCTCCTGTATCTGGGCAGCGCGATCCTTTTCAGCCTTTGCCTTGTCTTGGCCCGCCTTGGGGCCTCCCTTGAGCTGCGCAGACTGGTCCTTGACTTTCTTCTCGAGGATGGCGACATATTTCTTCAGCGCCTTCTGGGTTGCGTCGGACCGCCTTGCCTGGCCCTCGAGGGCGGCTATTCTCGCCTTCATCTCCTGACGCTCAATCTCCCACGCATTCCTGTCGCGCTCGTGTCGGTGCCATTCGGTCTGGAGAAAGCGCATGACGCCTGCGGTGCGCCGTCAAATCAGCAAGCCCATCGCTTCATCGACAGAAGCACGTTTGACAGCTTACCCTGTAGCGTATACTCGGTCGCGTGCGGCTGGCCAGAGCCATTGCCCTGCATAGGGCCGCCCATCTCGTTCCCTCCAGAACCGCCCATGCCGTTTCCAACGTTCGTCCCCATGCCCGAGACCACCTGCCAGCTCATTCGCGTGCGAGGAGGACAGGTTGCCAGCAAGATTCAGCGCCGGCGGCTGATGCGAATGGTCGAGTTGCGCGGACGATGTGGTGACAACGAAGCTGTCGGGTGGCTGTGTTTGGCCGTTACAGCTGCGCTTTGACCGTCGAAGTAAACACAAAGGCCTGCGAATCTGCGTCTATATCATCAGCAGCCAGTAGTGACCCGTCGAATCACAGTCGTGGCTTGGAATAGCTGTTGTCGTGGTCGTCGTGGCAGGTCGTGTCGTCGTAGTTTTGTCAATTCGACCCCCAAACCTGGTTGAAGCGGAACGCACAGGCACAGGCGATGGATCGACTCGACCGACTGAGTGACTAAAAGGGCAGACGGTAGCGCTGAATTGGAGCTGTAGGAAACAGCCCCTGTCAATTGGCAGCCTTCCCACGTCGTCGCGTCTCGCTGGCAAGAGCAGTGAATGCCTGCTGCTAACTGAGGCGAACACGCTGCTCAACGCAATTGGTCCAGTACTGTCTATTTAATAAAAAAAAAAACTGGGATCTTGAGATGGGTGTCAGTGAAGCATGGGACGAAGGCGCCGCTCGTCTCTCCCATTAGATCGATCTAGGAGAAACGTCGGAGCGTCGCACAAGTACAGCGAAAAGGAGATGTAAAGCAGCGAAGTGAGATGTAGCTGTAGAGATTTCTGGGCGAATCGCGCGTCTTGCGTGGCTGGGCTGTTGGCTGCTTTGACTGCGAAGAGAGACAGCCCGGGCAGATCGACGGACATGCCAGCACACCAAAGAGAGTAGGGCTGAAATGTGAACTTGTCTCTTGGCCGCTCCTTCTTTCTCTGGATGTCTTGCTGGCCTGCTCCTACATACTCGTAAGGCACTATTCCTACAGGACACAGTTGAGCAAGAATACTGCCCTCCATGGTACCTACCTTGCCTTGCCTACATAGCAGTAAAGCCTCTGAGAGCTACCTATCTTACAGTACCTGGCCTTACATCTATCTGGTAAGGACCCCAACTACTACTGCCAGCGCACTTCACCCTCTGTGACAAAACTTCCCACCCTGAAGCAACGTACCGCCAAATAGGCCCAATTACAGTACTTCAGGTCATGATATTATAAGGCTTCAAGGCATCGACCCTCCTCAGGAGCACAGGCCACGTACTCTCTCATACGGAATTCGCTTATCTGCTCTGTCGTTGGAACTTGGACCCGTCTTCTCGGCGCACCTGCTTAATATCATCATCATTAATCGCGACAGGCGGGTATCGACGGCCTGGGAGCAGCGCTCTAGTGCACTTTACTGTCACACTTAGAGAACCGAGACGTCTCAGGCACACCGATTTCGCATTCAAGATGATCGACCGCTGAATGGAAAATCCAACCCCGAGAATAGACTATGGGCTGGCCTCCAAACGCTCGTCGCCTCCGCTAATCTACACACCCAGCTCATCCTACACCACACCGAGTTACAACAAGGAAATTGAAAAAAGAAAAGAGTCGAAGACTTTTATCCTCCTTGTCAGAGATCGATCAAAGTCCGCGCTACTCCGTTTGCATGCCCGTATCACGCCTCCCAACCGTTCAAAACGCATATCACGATGTCCCTTTCCACCTTCAAAGCAGTGCAAACCCCGGCCGTATGTGCTGTGCCTGCCATCTGGTATCGTCGCCTGAGCGTAATTACCGCCAGCCATGAGTCGTATCTTCCCCCATCATCCAGCAGACTAGCCAGGTAATACCATCCCGCAATGTATGGTGTCGAGATCTCCTATGTGCTTGATATCGTCATGTCGTCAAAAGGCTTGCTGTGCTGCCAGAAATATGTCATGATGCATCTTTGCCTCTCAGTTGTACTGTCCCTCGTCCGAGCAAGCGTCGATGACGCGCTTCGCGTTGACGATGATCTGCGAGAGGTTCTTGAGGACGGGGTCGTTGCCCGACGTGCTGCTGATGCGAACGAAGAGGCCCTCGACGCGAGCCACCAACATACCCATAATCTTAGGTGTTACTGCGCGAGCATCATCGTCCTGCGCCCGCGTAAGTTCCTGTACCGCTTCATTATCGACAGAGGGGGCGCTTACCATGTTGCCAAGCGACACCTGGAGGCTGTGCACGACCATCTCCAGCCAAGCAATCCTCTCGCGGGTGTGAGATTCGAGGTTCAAGCTGACGGTGGCAGTCACCGTCAACAGGACCAGGTGAGGCAAGGAGCGGACAAACTCCGGGCTGTACTTGGACATGTACTTCTCAAACACCTCCTGCTCACGGCCAGACTGCATCCAGCGAACAACGGCCTCTTCGGCTCTGCCCTCCTTCATCGACTGGTTGATGATTGAAATGCGGGCTTGGAGATCCGCGTCATACTCGTTGTTGGGCTTGGCGACGGTCAGGGCCTGGGAATGTCCGTAGCCCATGGACTGGTGGGAGGCGCGGTCCGGGCTCTGGACGTTGCTGTAGCTCTGGCTCTGGAGTTGGCTGGGAGCCTGGCTGATGACGGAAGGCGCGTTGTACGAGGGAACAGAGTGGTGGTGGGAAGCTTGAGGCTGCTGCTGCTGCTGCTGCACTTGAGCCTGGGTTTGCGCCTGAACACGGAACATTTGCTGCTGGAACTTGAGGAATTCGCCCTGGAATTGCTCCTGTGCGGCGGCCATGCTGGAAATGGTACCGGTAAGGCGTGTAACAATCGCCGTAAGCTGGTCGACCTTGCTGCTCTCGGCGAGACGCTGGGCGTTGAGAGTCTCCATCTCGGTGCGGTGCTGTTTTTGCAGCTCGCCGGCGACACGCTGACAGGCCTGGACAGCCATGTTGGTGAAGGATGGTCCCAGGCGAGACGTCAGCGTGTTCACGACTTCCTGCTGAACACTGGATGCAACGGTGGCGCCAACCCTGTCGGAGATGGCCTTCACAAAATCGCCGTTCTGCAGCGCTTGTTGAGTCGCTGAAGGCAGGGCCTTGTGAATCTCCTTTTGAACAGAGTGAGAAACCTGGTGGTTCATGCTCTTAGAGAACTGGTCGGACACCGCCTTCGCAGCAACGTCCGAAATGGCAGGAATAACAGCCGTGCTGAACTGCTCGTTGATAAGGGCGTGGAGGACCTTTTGCGTGTTCTCATTGAGTACGTCCGACACCATGTTGAGCAACTGGCCTTGGCGCTCCGTGAAGTCCGCCTCGCGCGCGCGAAGACCATCCTCGATACGGCTGTGAAGCGTCTTGAAGGATGAGTTTAGCAGGCCGTTGAAACTGTTTTGCAGGCGGGATTCCATGTTGCTGATGGCCGTCTCGACAGCTTCCTGGGTGATGGCATTGGAGGGTTGCTGCTGTTGCTTGTCTTTGGAGTTGGAAGGGCCGACACGAGGAGAACCGTTGGTCTGGGCGTCGCCGCCAGCTGCCGCCGCGGCAGCAGCCGCAGCAGCCTTCTTTTTGCGGCTCTTCCGCTCCTGCTTTTCCGGGTTGACAGGAGGAGGAGGGACGGGCGCTGCAGAGTCCTCATCCTTGGGCTCCGGCTTAACGATCTTCACTGGTGTAACAGACTCGGGGCCGCGGCGAGGAGCGCCGTCATCCTGAGAAGGCGTGGTCTGGAGCAGAGACTCCTTGGCAGTGTTACGAACCGAAGAATGAGCCTCGGGGTGCTGGTGAGTGGGCTCGGCAGGCTGAGCGGCGGGCGGCTTGAGCTTGGAGATGGTGACAACTCCAGCCTCGACGGCGTCCACTCCGTCCATGACCTTGTTATCCTTGGACCAGCCAAGCTCCGCCTGCTTGATGAGCAGGCAAGCGACACCCTTGGAGTGCATGGCGTAGAGCTCGAAAAGCGTCGGCTCCTCAGTCTCCTGCGACATGGCCGGGCTGCTAAGAATGTCGAGACTGCGGAGGATTCCACGGTTCGCAAAAGAGTACTCCCGGACGCCGCTGATAACGGCAGTCGAGTCAGGCTGCGGAATGGTGGAATCCTGAGCCACCAGACGCTGAATGTACTCGACCTGCGACACGCTCTTGAGGTTGTACTTAGGAGCCGAAAGATGGGCGAAGTAGATGGAGTTGCGAGTGGGATGGCCGATGACGAGCATACCAGTGGGAGGGTGGTACATGACGCTGCAGACGGCGTCGGACTCCTTGCTGTGAGGCAGGTTGAACTCCTGCACCGGTTTACCGAGAGCGAGATCCCAGAGCTGCAGCGTGTGGTTCTGCTTCATTCCGATGATCATGTATCGCAGAGCGCAGCGCTTCTGGTAGGGCCGGAGCTTGTCGACGAGGAGGACGGAAGTAGGCCAAGCCTTCTCACCCTCGGGAGTGCTGTTGAGAGTCATGAGGGGTTCCTTGATCTCAAGCGAGGTGTGTGCCGGGAGGGGCGCACGAGGATCACTGCCCTCCTTGGCGGCGGTGAGGTCACGAACGTCCCAGAACTTGACGCGACCAGACTTGTCAAGAGACACTATCACGCTGTCGTCCTGACTGAAGGTGAAGTCTTTACCGGCCTTACCAGTGTTGATCTTCAACGAACACTGCTTAGACAGCTTCTCCGTGTCGACGACGCGATCGTGACCGGGTTTGAAGAGGTTATTCTGCATGATGTAAGTGGGCCAAACGATGTTGATCGACTTGCCGCGGCCGACGGCGAAAAACTCCGGGTGGATCGTTGACGTTCGAGCCCGGGTCTTGAGCACGCCACCGGGGGCATCACCACCTTCGTGGGAAGCCATCGGAGGCAGGGCGAAACCATACTGCTCAGGATGGGCGTCCTCGATGTGGTCCTTTTCGCCACTCCTAATCTGAACCCAGTAGACCGTACCGCTGATTCCGGTGCCGATGATAGCCTCGCGGTGGATTCCGGTGTGGTCGGTGGGAGTAACAGACATGGCCACGTTGAAAATGCGGTCCTTGGTGTCGGTGAAGATCTTGGCGTCTTTGCCATCATCTTGACGAATGACGCGGAGACCACCTGCCTTGGACATGCCGTAAGCCATGTAGTTCTCAGTAGCGGTGTAGAGGTTGCGGTCGATCTGATCAAACTCCTTCTTGAGACGGGCGATGTCCATGATGGCCTCGTCGCGGAACTGAGGGCGAGGCTCGGTGGCATCGTCCTGCAGACCAATTGAGATCCAAGGCTTCATCGGAAAGTTGAAGACCTTGACGGGCGCGGGAGTTTCCTCCTCGATGACCACGATCTCATCTTGGTCAGCGCTTTCCCAGCTGTCGGCAACGGCGTTAGCGGCAGCCTCCTCAATGATTTCGCGAACCTCCTCGGCCACCTCGTGAGAAACGACCTGCTCCAGGACGTCTCTGTTTTCCTCGCGGTCGAGCTCCTTCTTTATAGCCTGGGCAGCGTGGTGGGCGCTCGCCTCGAACTCTCTCTCAGTACGGGCGGTGTCCATGTCTTCGAGATCCTGCAGGTACTCCGGTCGCATCTGCTCTTCCTCAGCGCGGGCCAGAGCCTGTCGGGCCTCAAGGTTTGCTTGTTCGGCAATGTCGTGGACGGCCTCTGAAACAGTCTCCCTGTTCTTGTCGGCAGCGGGAACGCTCGCGTAAGAGGCGGTGGAGCCCGGCGTAGGATTAGCGAGCTTGTCGGCGGGTGAAGGAGCGTGGCCGAGGTTGTGGCGGACACGGTCGGGGGAAACGAGAGGGCTGCGCTCGCTGACGATGCGCTTCTCGCTTCCGTGGTGTGAGCTCGGAGAGTCGTGGGTCTTTTTCAGAATGTGGAAGGCCGGACCGGCAGGTGACTGGCCAGCAGGCTGGGGTGGGGCGATACCCGAGATGGAACCAGACTTGGGTGTGCGGTTCTGTGGCGAAGTGACCTGAGCCGGCTCGAAGCTATTGGCAGCATTGCTGCTGTAGCTGTCGTAGCCATATTTCTGCTGTTGCTGTTGCTGTTGCTGTTGCTGGTGCTGTTGCGGGTGGTCCGATTCCTGGGTGGTTTGGAACGAGTACGCGCCATAGTTGCCGCTCGACTGAGCAAAGCTACTAGGGTTGTATTCGTACGAGTTATTTGAAGACAATTGCGAAAGCCCAGGAGGTGCTTGGCCGGCCTCGGCGAGAACCTTTTGAAGAATGTCTTCTCCGTGCTGGGGAGCAGCAGTACGAGACGTCTCAGTCAACTGCAGGTCATTCTGGCTCGGCTTCGGGCGGTTCAGCAGATTCAGCAAGTACGCGCGGGTGTCGTCGGGAGGCGACGATGCACCAAAAGTCGAGAAGGTACCGTTGCCGTTGCCGTTACTCTGGGCGGGCTCGGGTTTCGACTCGTCGCCGTCGTGTGCTCCTTTCATCAGAGCGGCGAGCAGGCCTGTGGGGTCGGCCGGGGCGCGAGCTGGTGCAACGATCTGAGTCTGCATGGACGAAGGCATCGTCATCTGTTGCAACTGGGGCGACTGCTGATGCTGTTGGTGGTGCTGGTGATGTTGCTGCTGCTGCTGAGACTGCTGGGAATGCTGCGAGGACTGGGAAGGATGCTGCTGATGGTGATAACCGGCAGGAGCGTCGTGACGGCCTTGAGACTGCTGACCAGCACCGCTGAACTTGAGAAGGTTCAGCAAGTTGGTGGTGCGATCACCGTTTGAGGGCACGCTGCCACCTGGAGGCGTCGGTGCCGGGGGCATGGGAGACGCCATGATGACGCTCGGAGTGACGATGGGGATTGACTAGGGACAAACAGAGAGCAAAAGAGAATTGACACGCTTCAACTCTGAGAAACGAGAGACAATTGACTTGGCAGACCCTATCGTCGCGCGCAAAGGTGGACGAGGTGGCGATGGTAGTTGCGTTTGGCTTTGTGTCGCGGATGAAGGAAGAGTTTGAGGTGTGAAGGAAGGAGAGGAGGGCAAGATCGATCGGGTCAGGTAAGGGTAGGGTGCCAGGGCAAAAAAGAGAAGCGACCCGGCAAAGAGTATCTAGCGCAGCGAATACATAGAAGCGTAGAGCATCCGTAGCGTATGGCAGTGTAGCACGTAGGTGCTTGGAAATAAATTTTAGGACGGAAATGGATGACTTGGGAGGCTGGAATCTCAGCCCAACTGGACACAACCCTGTAAAAAGGACAGCGAGTTTGCAGGGGGTGACGTGGTAGAAACTGGGAATAAATCGAGCTTGAGCTTCAGGCAGCTTGCAGCTTAAGTAAGCCGACCTTGGACCTCCCTTCTAGGTTGCCTACCCAAGTACTTCGTGCCTACCTAGGTACGCAAGCTAAAGCAGGTCAAGGTGATGACGAGTAGGACAAGATGAAGGTGTCTCCCTCCTACGTACCTAGGACACGATGCAACTAATTGGGTTGTGAAAATATGAGTTGCTGTGTTCGGTCTTTAAGGTGCCCAAGGTGCCTGAGCAATTGGAATTCGACGGTGGCCTCCAACCTTTGACCACTGAGCTTGGGCAGCTTTGGGCGTGCCTGGCCGAGCTTAATGACTGGTGGTGCGGCACGGTACCCAAGGCACCTACCTACCTTATTCAAACACGTAGGCAGGTGCGCTGGTGGGTAGGTCAAGCGTCATCCGTAGCAGTTTGTGCAAGTAGGTAATCGCACTCCATTACTCATGTGGTACTGCCTTATTTGGGACAATCGTCCATGATCTCGTGGAATAATACCTTACTATTCGACGTGTTGACGACCGGAGATCCAGCGATGCGATGCTGCTTGAGGTTTTCGGTCGAAGCTTGTTGGTCAGGACAACCCCCTGTGAAGAAATGCCCCTGTCACGGTCCGATGGCTCGCTGCTGGTCGTCAATTAATTGCCCCATGTCCTGCAGAACCATGGGCGGGTACGGAGCACGAAGTACAGTTGAGCTACTCTGTCTGACGTAAGCAGTATTCATTCCTCGTGACAGAGATGCACGGCAGAGAGGATTCAGCGTCTGCAACTGCAACCGCACTCACAACCACCACTGCTCGCATCCACCCAGCGTAGTATATACATTTCCTCCCCACGTGTATATCGCCTTAGTCATTTTGTTCCATACCAGTCGCTCGACGCGTAGACCTCTCGGCCCTCCATTGCCGATCGCTGTGTGTCGCACAGGTTTCCACACATCGAGCCTCACTGAATCCGAACTCCTGGGCACGTTCTACAATACTGCGAGACTCGCTTTCCTAAACCGAACCCACGAGGCTCCGGTCGACACGATAGAAGCACAAGCCTGGGTGACCCCGGAATTCCTCGTCCCGCTTGCGACTTAGGGAATCGCGACATCCCGTATTTGGAAATTGGTTTCGACTGTAACCACCGAGTCGCCGTCACCAACGGCCGCTTAATTCACCCTCGAGGGTATAGGCTGTCCATCTCGCAAGAGATCGCAAACCGACTTCAACTACGTCACCTCTTCCTCTGCCACCATGTTCTGCTTACGAAGGTATTCCCCATCTCACCCAAGAGAAGCGACCGAAGACATCAACTGACTCTATCCACACACAGCTGGCTTCCTCTTCTCTTCATCCCAACAAACGCCTCGCCCGCCTTCATATTTCTCTTCTTCATCTGCACCTACTTCCTGAACCGCCCCTGCGTCTACTGCAGCTTCCTCTTGCTGATCCTGTTCCTGACCTCGTGCAACTGGTCCGACCGCTGCTTCTTCGACTTCAGCTCCAACTGGTTCCAGCCACGCCCGCCCACCACCTCGCCGCTGCCCGACGTCGACCCCACAACGAGCTTCAACGCGACGGTCGTCGAGGTCATCAACTCCACCGCTAGCGCCCTGGCCGGTGCTGCCGCCGAAGAGCTGGCGAGGCAGAGGCAGGAGTGGACGGGTCTGGGCATCGAGTGGCTGCGCAGTCTGCTGGGTCGGAGAGAGTGGCGCGTCGAGTGTCTGGACATCAGCATTCGGTTGTGAGAGCAAGCGTACGTTAGACGGAGGGAGACGAAAAGCTTATCATGAATGACGATTGCTCTGCGTCTGGAGCCGCGGCATGGTTAGAAATGGAGAAAGGGGAAAAGTCATGGTTCGATACCTGGGATCCGGCTGCATACTATGGCGTTATTCGTTGTGCGGGTTCGAGGCCATGTTGGATAGAACGACACACTGCGGGAGCCCAACTGTCCGCAGCAGTAGTATTTCGACGAACTATCTTGGCCATGTCACGATTGTGCTGAGCAGCAAAGTTCTGGTGGTTTCCTTGCAGACGCGGCAGTGTGCCAGTGTGCCGATTCCGTGCACGTAGAAACAAGCCACAAGAACAAGCTTCTGGAGACAGGTACTGGCATGCTGTCCGCTGCTATGCAAGGTCAATCACCGTCTGCGATGGGTACCGCCTGTTGAAGGCCCTGTTCGTATTTGGGGGCCAGGCGATGCTAATTGATACACTGGGCCCCAACGGACGAAAGCAATGTAGATGTACGACATGGTAATTATACCACGCGTGACTCGGCGGTGGGGCTGAGTTTGAGTTCACGATGCTCCCGAACCTGGGAACACGACCGGCAGGCAAGCTTGCGCATCTGGACCAGAACACATACGTCGGAGCAAGGAGACCAGACGCGAATTTCCACGGCGGCAACTGGGATGGGCCTCCGGATTCAAGAGGGAGAGAGACTGCGCGAAGCCTCTGGTGGCTGCCGAAACGAGTCGCGATTCGCGGGACAGACACGCCAGCCCTGCCCACATTACGCGCATCCGCACCCGGCGATGGCGCCGTGGGCGAGCATGCAGTATCAAGGTCATTGACAAATGTGGTCGCGCAACATTCCCGGCTTGTGGCGTCACTTCTCCCGGGGAGCTGCAGTGGTTTGTGTCTAATTCAACTAATTAATCGCCAAGGCTGTGGTATTGTCACGTTGCCATCCTGGACTGCAGTCTACGTGGGCACCAGAGGCTGACGGCATGCAGGATCAGCGAAACTGAGGAGTGATGGCTTTTGCCGATATCGTGCATAGTCTCTGCGCAGAGTAGAGGGTGCTAGGTGCCTACTGTGTACTCAAGTAGGTGAGGTAGTTGAAGTGACGATATGCTGGATCTTTTGCTTTCTCGATTGCGCGCTGGGGGGGCAGAGGCGAAGGGCGATTACATCGGAGGTTGGTGACTGTACGAAGCCTGATGGAGGACCAAGCACCATATATACTTTGTAACATAGAGGAGAGTTTAAGGCTGCTGGTGATCATGGACCCTGAAGTCAGGCAAGGCAAACCACATGTTGGCTTCTTGTCACTGGAGCACCTAATTAAAGATTGACAGCACGCTTGTCGCGACAGGCCCGTGGGCAAGATGGTGGTGGTAGGCTTATGTATATGCATATACCGATATGTCGTTACCCATGCTTCCACACGAGCCCTGAGGCGTGACTTCAACCGGGAGTTCGGCAACGAGCCAAGGTCGTGCCAATGCCCCAGCCGCCAACCGTATTTCTTTCCCCAGCCCTTCCTCGCGAAAGGAAGGCAAACACGCGACAAGCTGACTTTGCTGTCGAGTGGTGTTGCCGTGTCGGTGCCGATTGGCGCAGCCACCATGGCCATCCTTCGAGATGCAAGCATGGTACATCGGACGCCTCAACGACGGCTCTTTCTCAACGAGTTGCAAGCGTCGCTGCATGTTAATATTGGCAGTTAAACGGTCACAGCACTTGGAGTAGCGTTGCCGAACATCCTTCGACCGCGCGGCCAGTGACGAGTCTCTAGTGTTGACGGGCGAACCTGAAACTCAAGTCCACTACTACCGGTGCTGCTGCTAGCCGCCAAAAATGCCGTGTTGTCGTCGCTCATCGACTAGGGCATCGTTACTGAGGCCATGGCCCCCAAACCTCGGACAAGCCCAAAGAAAAAGCGGCACAGCCTGGCGCCGACGCACGCAACAAGTCTCCCGAAGGTGGACGGAGAGCGAGCGGAGCGGAAGTCTGGCGGTTGCGCCACAGCACCGGGGCAAGGTCAATCACTGCCGGCCTGCCGCTCATTTGCAGCGCGATATGCAACAAAGAGAGTTGCTGTGAGCAGAAAGAAACAAGGGCATCGGACGTTGCCTTGCTTTGGCCGTTGCGGACGCTTTGGGGCAAGGGGCACGGTGGTGGGAGAGAGAAAGAGAGAGCAGGCCACGCGTCACTGTGGGGCGCCGGTGGTCGAATGCCAATGGAACAGACTGTGGAAAAGACTCTTGCCGGGGTCTTGGGTCGTTGGACATTGAATTGAATTCCGTTCCTCATCCTGGTATCGGGCGTGCGTAGCCAGACGTTGCAAAGCCTGAAGGACTTCAGGAGGGGGTAGACCCTGACTGTGCGGACCGTATGCGCATTTAGATTCAGGGTGCTGGTATGCGTCTGCAGATATAAGATGGAATTCCCAAGTCATAACATATGGCTGAATAGCCAGACGGTCGCGATATGACAGGCAGCGTGGCGGTCGTACTGATTATCGGTACACTTTGGGGAGATGGCTTCTTCGGTGCACTCGTTGCAGCTTGGCAGCAGCACGCTGTCTGAGAAGCCAAGAAACCGCGCCGCGGAACGGAATTCGTCATCGTATATCCGTCCTCCGTCCTATCCCGCGCTTTGTTTGCGACTTGAACGTGTGTCTTTGCCAACATGGATTTGCACGATGGAAGATGCCCAGGAGGGCCAAGCTGAGAACCCAGCGTAGGGACTCGGGTTATTGGCCGGGAGGCGCACTGGCTGAAGGGGCTGAGGCCGCCAAACGTGCCAAGCGGGCGGGTTGAGACCTTCCAAGACGACTCAATCTTGACGGTAGGGAATGGCAAAATTGGTGGTGGCCTTGCTGCCGCGATATGTTCACGGACGCGAGTTTCGGGAAGTTATTGGGAGGTTTGGCCGCTGGTGGAAGGGGCACGCGACAGGCTTCCGCAGTCGTCATCCCATTCGTCGTGCATGCAACGGGACCGTCATCGACATTTTAACGGCGGGGATATTTGCTGATGCCAGGAGGCGACAGGCGATTAAGGTGGATGGGATTGACAGGGGATGTGCCATCCGACAGGACGTACTGAGTATGATTGGAAAACAAATGTCCAGGCTGACGTTGTCGACTGCTCGGGACAGCAGGTGCTCGTATGCCCGATGCATAGAAGCGATGATTATGTCAACGGGAATTATGCCCCGTCTGGGGGCCTAGCCTCCTTTAAGCGCATATACTGGGCCGTCTCATTGTGCAACAAGGCCTAAGTACCTTAGGTTGGCCGTGCGGCTGATGATGGTTGAGACCAAACTTGAGACCAGGCGACGTCGACTGTCTTTCCTCGCCCAAGACGATAGGGCTAAATGAGCCAACGGCGCCGAGTGGAAGATCGGCACACAGGAGGTTGCCCTCTGGTAGCGTAGGAGGACGAACAAGTCAAAAGCACCTGCCGTTATAAGGCAGCAACAGGTAGGTAGTCAAAGTCGTCGTTGTCGGGATTAAGCTACTATCGGATAGGTACAACCTAAGGCATAGCGGCCGATGCTGACGGGCTCGGCGGAGCACACAGTGCTGTATCCATGTGCCTACTGGACGCTGCCAAGACAGCTAGCGGCCTCTGCGGCGACTAGGAGGTAGGGAAAACATGGAGTGGTGGGAAAGAGAGCACACGACAGCGCGAGCCATCCATCCATCCCATCCAACACGTCGTCTCATTCATCTCATCCGACTGAGTAATGACCAGGCCCCGATTCCATTCTTCCACACTACAGGTAGGTAGGTAATCACATCACATATACATTAGTAGGTGAAATGCAACCTCACGCGACTGGACGCTGCTGCTTCGGTCACTCAACAGACGACGATGCGGCGAGTGGAATATCGAAATCTTTCTTGCCCCATCGCATCCCGGGTGGCCCATCCATGACGATCCTTTACCACCACAAGTACTGCAACTACTTGCAGTACTGCGTAGAGTCCGGACCGGATGCTCCCACTTCCACCGGCCACGGCCACCCCCGAGCTTCTACTGCGTATTGTCGTCCAGTCGTCGTCCTCGAAAACGACGAATACTTTTGATTAACCTACATTACGTATATTCGTACCGAGAGAGAAGAAAAAGAAAGAGACTCCTTCCTACGTACCCATTTGCGCCTGGAGGTTCGTCACCAGAGCTGTTTAAAACGAGCCTTGTCACTGGCTCCCGAGCGCCGCCTGCAATCCGGGGGTGCCACCGTTCCAGAACCCACCCAGTTCCATGACTAGGACCTCCTTTTCAGGCACTTGTGGAGCTACGTAGAGGAGTATTCGTAGTGTACGCGGGATTACGTATGCCACTCATCGTGGCACATCGTAGTGTGGTACGCGCAACCTCGCATTTTTCACTCAAGGAATGTGGGAGAACTACGGAGTACTGCTGCACAAGTGGTCAACACCACCGCCCACCTCACACTACGCATGCGTATACATACTACGTAAGTACAGCAAGCACGGACAGGGCCATGGACGAGACGGACGGACAATGGGACCCTTCTGGCCAGGCCAAGTCATTCCAATGGTTACGTATACTGTTCACACCACTGCTCTTCGCCTTGAAGCAGGACGAACGCCTCGTGCGTGCCCCTTTGCTACAGCGTAAGTCCCACTAGCCTGTAGACAGTATCGTCGTCGATGGATGAATATGCCCCATCTCGCGTCACAGAGCTTCGGTGTTCTTGCTTACTGGGTTGTTCACGACTTGGCAGTGAGCAAAAAGGAGAAGAAAAGAAACCAGAAACACTACAAGTTTGTTGTTTACATTATACTGTGTGCGAATACTCTTTCGAGAACCCAGCCAGCCACTGGAGGAGGAAATGAAAAAAAGACCCTCGGAAAGAATGGAACCAGACAACTGGCAGCCCAGAATCTTGGCTAGGCAAACAGGGAAATAGCAAGCATTGGGGTGTCCCATTTCAAGTCCATGTCCGTGGCAGTGAGGCAAGATACCAAGCCCGCCGAGAGGGACGTCCAGGCGTGAGAAGCGCCTCCTCTGCCCTTTCCCTGGTATGAATACCACAGTATCAGGCTTACGTATGCACTTATGCGAATGCTCCTTTCGATAGCCCACACCATTCCCATTCTCACGCCCTCTCTCCGTACTCCGTACTCAGTACTCCGTAATAGTGTATGCATCTCCATCCGCTTGCCCACTCCCTCGTTCACTCCCAGTCTTCTACATCCATGTTCATGTATCCATACGCAAGTCTACGAGTAGGTATATACGCAAACTCCATAGTCTATCTCACTGAGGTGTTCTGGTTCTGTGGGCTGCCCGTCCATCCCACATCTACATATCTTGTCCGTGTCGCCCTCGTGTGCTTGACCCAATGTCCACTCTCGGCCATTTCTCTTGCCTCGTTGTTCTTGGCAACGGTCAATCTTCACCTGCCGCTTTCCAAGATACGATAATAAATATCATCACGGTCTGCCCACCTACTATAGTACCAAAGGTTTATCACCTCCTGACCTGATCGTCGCTGTCGCTGTCGCTGCCGCCACTTACACCGATCCTCCTCTCCCCTCGCCCAGGCCCGGCTCATCCGCGTATACCATATCCACGACATAAAGAACATCAATCTCACACAGCCTTTTAGATCACGTTGTAGTTTTCATTGCGCAGAGCTGCCTTGGTCTTATTCAACCGGGTCCCCAGTCGGCTTTTGCTGAGCGCTCTTCCTGCCTCTCTGGTTTCCCTTTCCCACCTTCACTGTTCAACTCTTGGCATTCTGAGTCCTGCGGCGTACTCGACAAGCAGTCCTTCCTATATTGAACTCGGAGCATTTTTATTTCTTGATTCTGGGTACCAGAGCATTGTCATCGCTGGCTCGCCACTCACGCGCGCCTGATACCGACGAACCCGCCGCCATGCGTTTCAACCTAGCTCTGCCTCTCGTCCTTGTTGGACTCACATCTACAACCTTAGGGTTACCCACAGAACCACAGCCACAACAGCTGGAGAAACGCGCCGACACCAAATACTTCCACGAGCCCTGCTGCGGTGAAGAACTGGGACACTACGACATCCGCTACTTCAAGGAGGCTGTCTCGTACGATGACCACCGTGTCGTGCTACGCAACCTGATCCGTTCCTACCTCACCGTCACTAAGAAGAACAACATCGAGACATGGCTCGCCCACGGCACTTTGTTGGGATGGTGGTGGAACGGCAAGATCATGCCCTGGGACTACGACCTTGACGTCCAGGTCTCGACGGCAACCCTATACTGGCTCGGCCAGAACATGAACCGCACCGAGCACGATTACGAGTGGACTGATGCCGACGGCAAGACTCAAAAGGAGCGCTACCTCCTCGACGTCAACCCTCACGGCACCGACAAGGATCGCGGCGACGGCCAGAATATCATTGACGCCCGCTGGATCAACATGGCCAACGGTGCTTTTATCGACATCACCGGTCTCGCCGAACGCGATCCCTCCGGCCTCCCTGGCGTATGGAGCTGCAAAAACTACCACCGCTACCGCACCACCGACCTGTTCCCCATGCGCGAGACCGAGTTTGAGGGTGTGCCAGCAACGATCCCATACAGCTTTGAGCGCATCCTCTCGGACGAGTACGGCACCAAGAGCTTGGTCACCACTGAATGGCTAGGGTAAGTTCCATCTAGCCCGCGGACTTCCGCTCGCCTGTTTAAGCTTCTTTTCGGGGCGGCACTTGTGACGATCCTTGGACTAACACGAGATTGACAGACACAAGTGGGAGCCCGAACAAAAGGAGTGGATCAGGGTGCAGCAGCCCGACGACCAAAAGGTGCAGCACTAGGTGGATGATCTCGAGGAGAGCCGGTTTGCGAACGCAATGGCACCAGCGACGACATGACGATTGCGGTCACTATTTTGATTATTCTCCCTTTTTTTCCCCCGGGCTTCTACGCGAAGCACATGGGCTGGCGTGTTTGGCATGTTTTGTTTGGCGCAGCGGCATCGTACGCTTACATGCATGAGTGGCGTTCTGGTTTGTCATGGCATGGCATGGAATTAAGATGGTGTTCAGGGTTCAGGGTTCCCGGGAGAGAGGTCAACATCGGACATTGCCTCCTTTTCTCCTTTTTAGGTACACTTCATGGAGACGGACAACATGATTCGCTGGGTATATACCATGGCCTTGTCGTCGTCTGCTGGAGTCGGCCATGGTATTCGTTTCGCTGTATCAGTATAAATCATTGTGTATGCGAAGCGGGAGATACCCAGAAAGACTGAGACGTTGAACTGAGGCGTTGAGCCTCGTACTAATTGAAAGAAAAAGTGCCGCTATCATCATTGAATCCGAGGCCGTGTCACGACTCCCGCGCTATGCTCAAATGAAGCCACGCATGCCAGCCAAACCAGCCCTAGGAAGACGCGCCCGAATCCGGCTTCCCGCCGTCTCGCCTTTCCATGTTCATCTTCCTCATTCTTTCCTCCGCCGCCCTTGCCAGAATCTCTCTTCGACTTAGACCGGTGCTATCGGCGACGCTCCCTCCGACGACAAAATCACCGCCCTCCCAGCCTCCGTGGTCCTCGACATCCTCTTCGTCGTCCTCCCCAGGCGCATAGTGCGACGTCGCCTCGCCGACGGTCTGGCCGCCGTGCTTCCAATCTGCCGCGTCCACCTCGCGCTCGATCTGGTGGCACAGGTCCCAGAAATTCCTGTCGTGGGGACCGTGGACGTTGTGCGCCAGCTCGTGGCAGAGCGTCTTGCGGATCGTCTTGTAATCTCTGTAGCCGTCGTGCGCGTCCGTCCTCAACCTCAGCTCGATCACCTCGCCTTGGTTCCGGTTGAGACCGAGCAGCCGCGTCGTCCCCTCGTGCGACGACTGCGTGTTGGACAGCGGCTCCATCTCCGTCAGCAGACCGACGCTGAACTTGTGTTTGGTCATGGCAGCGCGGATGCCCGGGTCTTCCTTCAGTTTCTCCAGCAGCGCCAGTGAACGTTCTGGCCGAGGCAGTCCCCTCAGCGGGCGAACCGACATGAAGGTGTAGGTGCTGTATGCCTGGCTCTTTGCTTGGTCCCTCCTCGCCGTCGGCCGGTGCTTTCTCCGCGCTGTGCTCCTCGCCGCATTTCGTCTTGCGGCAAACTCGGACGCCGCCTGCATTGACGCAACCTTCTTGGCCTCGACACCCATGAGCATGATTTTCTTGCCCTCGAGAGCTGACAAGGACATTTCGGGGTCCTTGAAGGGTGGTTTCACCAGGCCGAGTTTCGGGACGATGAACTTTTGGTTCGAGGCAGGGATAGAGAGTGCGTCTTCGACATCTTCGGACAGGTGGGTTATTGTGCCGTCGGCCGGGTACTTGAAGGTGTGTGGGGTGTTGCGATGGGAGATGGTGATGGTGATGACATCTTCGGAGGAGTCGTACTCGGACTCCTTTCGATGTTGGGCCATGTTGGGATCTTAGTCCTCGGGGCAATAGTTGTGTTGTAGGAGATGCTGGAACAAACACAGATGGATGCTTTGGCCTATGCGACGCAATCTGATAGCTTCGGAACCTTGTATATATATGCGCGAGCGTTGCAATCGTGGAATGTGTAAGAAAACACACAGCTGATGACGCCGGCCGGGATTTAGTCAGGCAGGCAGCTTTGTAATACGTCACAACTTGAACTCCGATGTCCGTCGCCATTGCCGGCCGTCCATCGTCGGCTTTGGGTAGGTAGCGGGTCAGACGGAAGATCTTCGGATGCATGTGGTGGCTTACCTCAGCACCTCAAGTGATTGGAAACAGCAATGGGTGTCAGAAACGGCGTCACTGCTTCCGCAGACGCCCGCGGAAGCAGTGACGCCCGTGCAGAACGCACAAGGTAGGTAAGGTAGTACCTGGCGGCCAGAGAATCTGCTAGCGAGGATGCTGCAGGCTTTTGTCTCATTACGTCAGCTGAAGCCAGGGGGTGCTGTCTTGGGTGAACAGCTAATTACAGCTGTCAGGCACTACGAGGGTGCCAGCTGGCCACTCCAGCAGGACGGTCTCAGGTACACTACAAGCTTCCAATGAGCTTGCAATCGCGTTCGTGTCCTTTCGGCCTCCTGGAACCACTGACTAGGAAGCAAAAAAGCGACAAAAAAAGCTGCCAGCTGTGCCGAACGCAGTCATTCCCTCCCTGTATACAATTCCACCTCTCGCAACGTCAATCCGCGATCTTCTTACGACGCGAATCACGAACGGACGAACCCAACCTGCCTAACGACGACCACGAAGTTGCGCTCCCTTCGTCGGACAGAACGCCCTGTCACTCGCCGTTGCTGGCAGCTCCCAAGCTCCAACGCCCGATCAAGCCGAAACTACATCGCGATTGAATCTCGAACGATCGTCAAACGGTCGCCAAACCGCCACGATGCTCAACATCTTTCGAATTACTGGTACGCCGAATCGACGCTTCACACAATGACAGCTCCATTGACTAACACGGCGCAGGGGACCTGTCCCATCTTGCCAGTATCGGCATCCTCCTTCACAAGATGGTCCAGCTGAATGTGAGCTCGCGATACCCTCGATGTCGTCATCTGCGGCCCTTACCTAACCTACTTACAGAGCTGTTCCGGCATCTCGTTCAAATCACAAGCGCTATACCTCGTCGTGTACATTACCAGATATCTTGGTACGGTTGTTCTCTGCAGTTCTGTCGGACCTTCGCTGACCCCGTGGCAGACCTCTTCACGACGTCCAGTCTGTGGAACCTCATCTTCAAGATCCTCTTCATCTCGTCCCAGGCCTACATCATTTACCTGATGGCTACCGCCTACAAGCCCACAAACGATCCCAACCAGGATACCTTCCGCGTCCAGTACTTGCTTGGTGGAGCTGCCGTCATGGGCATCCTCTTCCCGTACCAGTACACCTTCAAGGAGATCTCGTGGGCCTTTTCCATTTGGCTTGAGGCCGTCGCCATCCTCCCCCAGCTGTTCATGCTGCAGCGCACCGGCGAGGCCGAGACCATCACCACACACTACCTCGCCGCCCTCGGCATCTACCGCGCCCTGTATATCCCCAACTGGATCTACCGCTACTTCACCGAGGTGCCCTACCACGCTGACTGGATCGCCATCATCGCCGGTATCATCCAGACCATCTTGTACAGCGACTTCTTCTGGATCTACTACACCAAGGTGATGAAGGGCAAGAAATTCAAGCTGCCCGTCTAGATCAGAAGTCCCCTCCTGCCACTCTCTTAACAGAGTTTGGCAAGTCTCCGAACCTGGCAAGTCTCCGCAGGTACCGGGTGACGATGCGAAAGGGGGGGCAGAGTGATGAGATGCGTCTGATTCCCCGATCGACATCGGACTCAACGGCGTATTCATGGCCTTTTGTTTTTCATCCAGTCTCATTAAACACGCAACAAACATCGGATTTTAGGCACTCGAAAAAGTTGGCCAGGTGGAAGGGTACGGGATATCCTCTGCGTGCAGGATGGATGCATGGCCGGCGTTGGGAGATATGGTTGGTTTCACATGGGCGGCCAGCCAAGTTCAACCACGCCTGTTGGGGTGGTTGAGCTGCTGAGGAACGCTCTCGGAAGCGCGAGATTCAGGCACGAACGAGACCGGGGCACCACCGGTATATAGATGGTCAATGTTAAGAAACGTTTCTGAATCCCCTCCCTCAACACCACGCTCCCCAGTCTACGCCCGCTCGCTGCTATACCGACAGCGCGGATGACTCGTGCTTGGCGGTAAGCTCGCCGGCTTCCGAAATCATGTCTTTGTTTCTGGATCCTCGGATGAGGTCGTCCCCTGGTGGGTCATGTGTTCCTTGTCGTCACTTGGTCAGATGCTACAAACACCCAGACGAAAACACACCCCTGGCGAAGCAAAGCAGAGGAACACCACCTTTCGTTTGAGTTGCCGCGCACATGAGATTTCGGCACGCAGCGACTGGGTAACCACGGGGTTCCCAACTCTAGTAGAGAATTCCAATTCCGCCCCTGGGGTTCCTCTGTACCAACTACCCTCAACCTTGCCCTGGTTCGAGTCAAGTTATCCTGGCCCCGGATGGGGATATGCGACACCCAGAAGATGCTTAATGATCGACAGTGTTCGACGATGATTCTGCCTTTGT
The DNA here is from genome assembly GCA_004367215.1 of Colletotrichum trifolii. Lineage (NCBI taxonomy): Eukaryota > Fungi > Ascomycota > Sordariomycetes > Glomerellales > Glomerellaceae > Colletotrichum > Colletotrichum trifolii. The sequence continues at coordinate 125,054 of RYZW01000103.1, read as the reverse complement.
ATACGAACTCCACGCGTCTCGGAGCCTCAAAGACGAGCACGACCAGGATCCCGGTGCAGCAGTTGGCCCTATGAGACGCGACCTCTAGCTCGGAACACAACCGAGGATTGATGCCGTGGAGGTCTATAGCAGGGTCAATAGCGAAATGCCAAGTTCATGACTTGCTCCGACCCAGCGGCTGGCATAAAATCGTCTCTTCGCTTCTGCCAGGCTTCTTGTTTCCGAATCGTCTTGTGAAACCATCTGTGCATTAACCCACACCACCCCCCTCGACCATGAGGCTGTGACCGAATTAGAAGATGGGACGGTTCGCGACGGGCCCAAATCTGATCTAACAGCAATCTTGCCCATTATCGTCGACGACGTGCTCGTCTCCTGGCCCGTACCCTCCCTACTTTACGCTTCCAGCCAAGCCGACTGGACGAAGACGAGGATGCTGCGAGTCTGGTAGGGCGACAATCGTGGGCCCAGCCCGATGGAACAATGAGACGAAGCGGTCCATAACATGGGCGTAGCCGCCTCTCACGCTGTTCCGTTCTGGGTTGGTCTTTTCGTTTTTTTTCTAATTCTCTTTCTTCTTCTTTTGTTTGATTTCTAGTCTTTGTCAGTACTTTCAGGAGACGTCGATGGTTGGGGCGGTACGATAATATGTCATCAGTAAACAAGAAGGGTATACCTAATCCGACATGAAATCATGGTGAAGGCTTGCCTCCCACGATTGCTTCTCCTCTCAGCCTTGATCTGCTTCGTGTTAGCGGCCGCCGCCGCAGCAGCAGTAGATACGAACAACGGGCGATGGGCGAGATGGGTCGAGAAAGGAGAGGCTCACCAACCACACCGGAGACGAGGTGAAGGGCGACGACTTGCGGAAAGGATACCAGCCACGCCATCGTCGGATCCTAACAAGCCTATTCCTCTCGAAGACCGTGTCGTCATCGCGGTACCTACACCGGCAGCCCTATTCGGCCGCCAGGACCTATCTAATCCCATCGACGCCATTAATCAAGCTTCTCGCTCAGCACAGCAAGCCATCGCCCAAGCATCTCAGTCCGCCCGCGAGGCAATCCAACAAGCAAACGACCAGGTCCGTCAGGCACAGGACAGGCAACGACAAGCAGAAGAGCAAGCCCGCCAGGCCAACGACGCGGCGACCCGGGCTTCCATCTCGGCCAACAACGCCGTCGTACAGGCACAGGCAAGCGCCCGGGAGGGCATCCTCAACGCGCAAAACGTCGCGCGGGAGAGCGCCAGCCGGGAGATCGCGGCGAACCTGCAGCTCGTGACCAACTCTGCATCGACGCAGCTGGCATCGGCAATCGCCAGCATCCAGGCGAGCGCGAGTGCCAGCGCTGCCCAAGCCATTGCCGCTGCCACGCAGTCTGCCAGTGCAGCTATCCAGAACGCACAGCAGCAGGCGCAGCAGCAGATCCAAGCAGCCAGAGTACGTCTATTTGTTCCCTCTTGCTGGGCCACTCGGTTCTGTGAGGAGCAAAGCTAACGAGTTCCAGGACGATGCCAACTTGCGGGTTGCTCAAGCACAAGGCGCGGCCGTCTCCATCACTCAGGCAGCCATTGCCATCGTTGCCGCCATCGTCGGCTCGTCGCTACTCACACTCTTGGGCTTCTTCATATTCACTCGCTACCGCCGCGGCAAACGCAAAGACACCGCCACTGCCCAGAGACTCCGTCGGGAGATTAGCTACCCCAAGCAAGACACCCTCATGACGACCAACGGGCTCGTCGGGGCCAACGGGTTCCCACCAGACCTGAAACGTCCAATATCACCGACGCGGCCTGACACGGCTCGGACTGTAGGCTCAGCCATGGGCTACGCCGTGTCCGACTACGGAGACACTCCTCCCAACTTTTCACGCAGCACGACGTTTGCGAGCATGACGGCGCCACAGTCGCTACAGAGAGAACCGTCCGTCACGAGAAAAGCCGTGCCGCCATCGCCTCGAAAGCAGCAGACGTTCTCCCTCTTCCCTCCGCCGTCGAGGGAAGGGCCGCCAGCCACCGCGCTGCCGCCAACGCCGGCTCCCAGAAGGAGTCGGGACCGCGAGGCAGACCGAGAACCTCCGCCGGTCGGCGAGAAGCTGACAAAGGTCGAAGAGGTCGACGAGCTCGAACCCGGAAGCAAGGGATACCTCAGACGGACGCAGACCGTCTCCCCGTTCGGAGACTTTGTCGAAAGCCCGACGGACGAGAAGGGGAGCGACTGGCCTTTTGCCAGGTCTGGTTCGCCGGCACCCGAGAAGTAAGCCATGGCGGAGGCATCAGCATCATCATGGGCACGGGCATGAATGTGAGCACACAACGATTAGAGGCTTCGGAATCGAGCAGCGTGGTTAAACACGACAGTCTTTTTAATCGCTCTGTTGTTATTAATATGAGACGGTCTCTTGTGCCTGATCCACACTTCACTGTACGATAGTTGATAATATCACACACATCAAAATCTTTTTGTTACGCTGACCTTCAGGAATGGTAGTCGTTCCATCTCTGTGCCAGGAACAGTACGCCGACGTCAAAGTTGCGTCCATCATACCTTGCACAGAGGTTGATTTGGTGAAGCACCTCTGTCTGTCTGACGTCCTCGTCCTCGCGTCTGTCATACATTTTTTACACCACAAAGCAAAGTTCAGTCTCACGTCCGAGACGTCCTCCCCCATAGCCCAACTGACCCCTCGCGCGCTCCGCTCACGCGAACGACGGCAGCACACCCTCCGACCTGGCTGCCGGCGCCGCCTCCCACGAAACTGGCTTTCCGAGACGAGGTCCAGAGACACCCGGCAGAGGAACCGACGCCTGCGCATAGAGTGTTAGAAAATCCATAAAAGGCTCCTTCACTTGTCGAACTCTTGGCTCCTGTCGGGCGTCCACGTTTGATCGGCGGCCGGGATGAATGGGGCACGGGGTGGTTGGTTGTTATAAACAACCCCCCCCCCCCCCCCCCCGATCTCACCCTTTTCTCTTTGCCGAATCGCGCCGATGGTTTGCGAGGACAGACAGTCTGACTCGGGGCAGGAGGAGCAAGAAGTCACTGACCTTCAAAGGAACGATTCGACCCCAGGTGCAGCTTGCGGTCGAAATCCAGCGAAATCCCCAGGATGGAGGGGAGCACCGCGTCGATCTGCACGTCCTCGAGGCCCCTCCTCATCCTCTCCATCTCGCCGTCGTCGTCGTGATCGCAGCCGCCGCGTCCTCCCTCGTCCCCACCCGCTTTTAGTCGCAGTATGGCGATTTGCCGCTGGAGTTGCAGCGCGAGGTGCCGGTCCAGCTCGCTCGGCGCCGCGGACGTGACGGATATCGCGCCGCGCCGCCTCGTTCTTCTCGGGGAATCCGGCGGCGGCACGGAGAAGGAGCACGGGACGTTGCCTTCGCTCTTGCTCCTGATCTTGCCGCTGTCCGTGTACGTCCACAGTCCCTTTGCTGCTTGGGGCTGTTTGGGCGTGGGAGACCAGAGGAATCTAAAGGCGCTCGATGCCGCTCTCGTCTTCTTGCTCGGGCTCTTGAGGACTTGGACTTCCTCGTCGTCTGCCGCGAGACGCTTTCTGCGGAGTATTGCCTCGGGCATGATGTTTCAGTTGAAGATGTTCAAGTTGGTGGAGGCGTGTGTAGGGTTGCTGAGGTGTCAAGGCGCCAAGCTGTCGAGGTGTGAGACGAGATGAGATGTGAGACCCTTGCCGTTGGATGGATCAGAGCAGGACCGGTCACATAAGACAGTTTTCGAGTTGAAAGAATAAACGCTTTCTTTTCGAACGAGCTACTATTGAGGATATGTATAGCGGGGGAGCTGTGTTTGAGCGAGGGAAGCATGGGAAAAAGACACGACGAATGTCTCGACCATGTTCGTGCACTGGCGGGGTCAAGGAGACGGCGTCCGGCCACGCTCTGGCGCAAGCTCCCGTCCATCATGTCCGAGAGACCGGATCAAGACTAAGCAAGTCCGGCCACCGTACCATTAGAACGATCCAGATCCTCGTTATCTATCTACACGACAAGGCAAGACCACGAGGCCTTCCCACGTTGCACGAAGCTTTTGGAAGAAGAAAAGGAACAAAAAGATGACAAACGATGGCATACGACGATCCGGCTCACGCTTGGCAACTAGTCCTGGTCTCGTGCTCGTGGCATAGGTGTAGCTCCCACTCTATCCCAAGCTCCCTTCGTCCCAAGTCTGTTGCGGGGTGCAGTTTCAGCTGCTGTCGAGAGTAAAAAGAGCCTCACACGGACTTTCACGCGAGACTGCCGAGTGCCGGGTCTAGCACACGACTACGGGAGGTCCCGGTAGAGGACTCGGAGAGGACGAGGATGAGGGACGAGAGTAGACGAGTGGGAGGTGTTGGTCCCACGCCGTCGGTATTTTGGCACTACGTGTACGGAGTAGTGTATTTGGACGTGGTCGACGAATCGACCTGGGCCACACAGCACAGCCCTACATGAATTGCTGGTGGATTCCAGCCGGAAATGGACGTGGGGGGTGGTCGTCTTTGTCCTCATGGACGACTTGGACCGTGACAGGCAGACTAACACGGCGCCACCACCGTTCTTGGCATGCTTGATTTTCCTTGGATCACGATTTCCCCGTGCAATCTGTTGTGCTTTACGTCTGGAACTACCCCGAGCGCTGGACATGAGAGTCCGGCCAAACTTATAGCCATGACTGGTGATCGTCTCATGTGCGTATGATCAACAGATGACAGCTTGCAACGCTAGGCCTAAACGTCGACCAGAGTCTCAAGCTCACTATTTCGGCCTAGTCTGCGGTCAAAAAGACTCAACTTCTTTCTCGAGGCGAATGCCTGCAGGCTCAAGCCCCCCCCATCGACACCTTTATGCAGCACGAGGTTCGTCTCCAAGGCGCGTCCGAACCGTTCGGCATGGCGCCATCAATGTACCTCCGAGTCCCGAAGCGGTGAATCCGTCAAGCACGGCCCGGCCGGCGGCGTGGCAGCTCGAGAGGGCGAGGCTCTCCTCCCGTCTCCCTCGACTGGTTGATTATCTTCATCAACTTCTCAGCCGCTCTTGCGGGGCGCCCGACGATGAGCAGAGAAAGGTTCGGCCTTTGTTTCGACAGATGGCGATTTTTGATGGCGTGGACAAAATGGAGTAAAAGACTTCAACACCATCGTGATCCCTCAATATGGCTGCAGCCTAGGGACAGGGACTTCAGCCGCAGGCGGCGAGACGTCCGCGGTCGTCTGTCTGCCATCCTCGCGCTTCCCGGCCTCGTCAATCGCAACCTATCCGGCCGTGCATGAATCCTGGAAGCTCCGGCGGTCTTCTTCAGCTTGCCGTCTTCATGACCCTATATCCTCGACATGGATTTGGTCGGTGTCGTACACTATGAAGTGAACACGGGTGGAGCTTCGTGCCCGACGGGATACGATGACAGACCATGTAACCAGGAAGAAGAAAAAAGGAGCAGAGAAACTTTAGTCCAAAGGATGTTTGTTGCTCGGGTATCGACCTATATACATCACATCACAGAACTCCAGCTCACTATGCACACAGACATGCCACCTTGATCACCACCGACCTACACCCTAATGGTGAAGACTGGCCGATTCCCATCTCTGGTCCCACTCTCCCAACTGCGTAGTCATCGTCTGCGCAGACCTGCCCGACGACTGCCCGGTGACGTAGAAACGATCCGAAGCGTCGGTCGATGTTGCGTACGATTGCATGGGTGTCTGAGCCACCAGGTCGTTGCGAGACTGACCACCAGTGGTGCTGGCCATGGTGTAATAGCTGGGATGCGTTAGTTAGAGGCGGACCTGGCCATGGCGATGCAGCTGTACGCATCTCACCTTGAAGCAGTCTGCTGGGAAGAGTAGCTCTGGTAGCGGTTGGAGCTCGACATGGCTGCAGAGTGGGGGGGGTATGGCCGGGGATACTGTTTATAGTGGCTGGGTTGGGTTGCAAAAAGGGTCTCTTTGAAGTGTCGGACTGTTGCTCGGGTCTCGATCTGTTGGCCAGCAGTGGAATGCTTTTACGACATGCTGGATCTTATATGCCATGTTGATGGATTCTAGCCACGACAGAGACGGCGACGCGGCGGCTGTGTGCAAGTGGAAGAAGGAGACGACGGGTGGAAAGGAACAGACAGCATCACTGTTCGTTTGTCCATTTCAACGACAATGACGCAGCTGGGAATACCGAAGACAATTGCATTGCGCTGACGGGAAATTGGGATTGCGTGTTTCGAAAATGGCAACAGGCAAAGTCGAAGAAATCGCAGATGAGCATTACAAAATCCAGCCGCGATGAGGCGTGTAGTCGAACAGTGAGTGAGCTGGCCAGTCAGTTGACTCGGAGGACTACTGTGCTGCAGTAAGCTACGGAGTAATAGTCTATATGCGAACACTGCAATCGGGGACAGAAGGCTAGGGGGTTTCGCCACATCAGATATGTAAGAATTGGAAATTAACCAGACTGCGGGAAGACCAGAGAAAAGGCAAAGGCACGTTTCGTCAGAGGGGGCGCCGGTTCGGGGAGGGTAAACTTGGCCCGACGCGCCAATGAGCGTAATGACCATCGCGAGATGTTCGTTCTGACTCGGGTAGCAAGGCATAGGCAGTTTTTGGTGGCAACTGAATCATAAATCGGGCAGTCTTGGAAAGAGCCTGAGATTGGTTAATCGAGGTCATCTCGAGTGTGTGACATTCAGCGATGGGACAGGCGGAAGATGGATGCGGAGATGATGGATGTGGACAGCATCGCGTTGGCGGTTTCCATGTGGGTACGGACACAGTACACAGTTGGACTCGCAAAGTCGAAGAAGAAGCTCCGAGAGCTCGCGCGTTGTACGGGGAGCTCTCGGTCAAGGTCAAGGATCTGAGTGGATCGAGTCTTGGCTCTGCTTGTAGATGAACTCTTGGCTTGGGCGTAGCATCATTGCGTGCCCGCTTACATTGGCGTCTTTTGACGTGTTCAACAACAAGCTGAGGGACCGTGGTTGATTTGGCGACTCTGGGAGGCAAGGAGACCTGCGATCTGGGACCATGACGTGACGAGGTGCGGGAGGAGGCATCAGGCCGTCCCGTGCCGAGAACTGTGGCTGAGAACGAAATCACAGTCGTGGATATGTGTTGGTTGAGGCCGCCAAAGTGGTGCAATGACTACTGCACTTCCCAGCGAGAAACAAATGTGTGGGTTGAAGGATGGATGGGTTTGCCCCTCACAGCCCGCGAAGCAGAATCAACCTAATGTGGCTGTGAAGTGGGAAATGTGAAATTGGGTGTAGCGCCAATCTGTTCGTCAGACTGGAGGCCGCTCTGCCTTTGATTTGGGCATTGGATGGAAGAGCTTGGCATGTTCATGGCGCATTTCTGGCCCTATGATGGTTCAGCTGCGTCTTGGTTGGTGAGCTCTCCTGAAGCTGTAATCCGTACGGACACATGGCAGGAGAAGAAGCAAGACGTGTGACGATGGTTGGATTCGGTGCGGCACTGACTGAGTACCTACAAAGCGGAGAATGAAGAGTGAGGAGTGGCCAGGTGTATGATGATCAAGCCCGCTAGGAGCAGCAATAATTACTACGCGACCACGCTGCCTGTTTGAGCAATTATTCGTGCCGGACTCTAATTCGTCCATGGAAATGTCAGACAATGCTGATGAATGAATACCGTGATGCTGTCTTCTCTTCTTTCACCTCACACTCACTTGGCACTTCTCCTGTCACTACACAGCACAGATACCACCATCAGTGAAGGATATAGTGATAAGAGACGTGGCACTCGATTTGCTTGATGCAAAGACCAAGACAGGCTAGATCGCAACTAATTATTGGGTAGATAGATTCAGAGCGGCACGGCAGCACGTCATTTCTTCCCCGTGGAGTCGAAATGGTTGGGCTTCTTGCTCGTGGCTCGCAAGAGAACACAGCCACAGCCACACTCACTCTCACTCTCACTCTCACACCCGACCGACCAGATTTCTCACTCCCGGTTCTGCCCTGCCAGGCTGTTTTCCTTTCCATCTGCTGCTCGCCCACACGCTCCAGTGCCATTCGTCTCGACGACCGCAGGTGAGAGCTGCGCCCACTGCCAGTCCACAGAGGCCAACCAAACGACCTCTTCTCTCGTGTTTCGTGTTGGACGCCATTATGCGATCCAGGGCGTCGAGATGAAGTCATCGCCGTCGTTCCTCCCGATACTGTATTTTTCCGTCATTCTGTAGCTCTTTCGAAAGCCGTGCCATCATACCGACCGACCACGACTGGGGTGTGCCGCTGATGCCTTGACTGAGAGACGCTGGCAAGGATCGTGTTATGCTGGTGCCTTGAGCTGAACACACCAACAAGTCAGCGCAACTCATACAGAGCGCTCCCGACAGTCAAACGGCGCTTCGGCTGCAGCTTCAGCGTTTCGACGCATCCTCCCCCAGGCGACGCGTGAGCAAGCCCGCTTATCGCGTATACAGCTTCACCCGACGCTGTTCCTCTGGTCACACACACGATGCTGGCATGGGGCTGGAATAGCTCGCCGCTCCGGGGTTAACGTCCATGGTCTGTTGTCCACGATCCTCATCGCGATGAAGGCTCCGGGTCGAGGTCACTGCTGGACGGAGCACTCTGTACGGATACCCTCGTCGAAATCTCACTCGCATCGCCCAGCTTGGTCAAGCCCAAATTTCACCTTGGAGCAGCTGAGCCCCCCCCTCTCCCTGGCAACCCAGCCCTTCGGCCGTTCTTCCACTTGCATGCATTGGCGAACCCATTGGCTCTTCCGACTCCGCCAGACCTCCTTCGAGACCATCCTCCAGGCTCAGGCTCCCAAGCGCTGTGCAACCATACCAAGCCAGACCAGACCACACCTTGTGTAGAGCACCCCCCCGGCCTGCTCGGGGGCCGGATGGCCTTATCGAGCAGTCAGTCTCCAGGCTTTTGCCGTCTCGACGTTTGCTGCTTGTTGCTGGATCTTCCACCCTGGCTCCGTGCCGGAAGCCGTTCCCGTGCCATCCATCGTTTCTTTGCAGCGGCGTCTTCAGCTCCCTCCATTGATAGCCTGCTCGTTCCCCCTCACTCCATGTCACGAAGTTCCATTTGGAATGCTCTTCATTGTGCGCCGTGCCTCGTCTCCTTCGTCTGGTCTGTCGCCTTGATCTCTCATACGGCTGCTCAACCATACCAGCTCTTGCGCTCTATCTGAACAATTCGCCTCCTAGATCTCACTTACACGTTCTACATCGACCAACGTGACAAGGCTGTGGCCGCTGGCCACCACTTTGAGCGCAATGTCGCATTCCCCCTCGAGCTCTCACGCCACTCAAACCGGTCGTCCATCTTTATGGTCCGAGTCCGCCGAGCGCAAAATGGCCAGGTTATACGTTTATACCACCCTACCGCTCACCAAGATTGTCGAGGTTGTTCATCGAGCGACGCCGGGGACCCGCGATTGTCCAGGGTATGTCGTGTCCGCTTTGCGCCGGCGCTTACGCTCACATTGTGCCGCAGAAAGGATTCTGCCAACAAGAGGCTCAACGCCATCCTCGACAAGGAGCCCAGATGGCTTCATCCCCGAACTCGGACCGACATGGATCGGCGCATCGGCGCACTCGACAGCTCACCCACTCGCCAGACTCTGCCCGACCACGCATTCACACGAGAATACACCCGCTCCACGTCTTCGGGCGACAAGTCTTACCTAGCCGCCGACTTCAAGGTCGAGGCCGGAAACAGCCCGACCGTTCATGATATCCAGACATTCGACCAATCTCGCGCTTCGTCCGCCGGCGTGTGGAATCCTGGCGCGTCCGGCCCGCTTCCGACGCTGGTCACGTCGGAATACGTCAACGTCGTGCCGCCCGAACGCCGAGGGGGGATCCAGCGCACGTCCACGATGCAGACACTGGGAGACGTCTTGTCCGAGTGCTCGACGGGTTTCATCCGCCAGGTCAACAAGCTGTTGAAGCGCTACACGATGCCCAGCAACAAGTCGATGCAACAGTCGCCTGCCGACGAAGACCGGCCCGGTACGGCCGACTCGAACCCGGCATCGTGGATCCACGAGTACGGAGCTCCGCAGCGGTCTTCCGAAACAGAAGTCAGGCCTCTTCCCGGCGACTTTCTGAAGCTTCACCATCACCTAGCCCAACGAGGCCCCTGTTTGCCTGGGCTCCGTGAACACGACACCCGATCCTGCTATTGTCACGTTCGAGACGAGCTCACGAGCGACTGCTGGGTGACCGGCACAGGACCGACCCAGTCGGCCCAGTCGATCCTCCAATACGGCCAGCCCTTGGACTTTGACCAGCGCGATGCGTTTGGCAACACCGTCCTCCACCTCCTCGCCGCAGGTGGCGCTCCTCACCAACATCTCTTCAGGGCTGTCGGACTATCTCCCAACCCATCGGTGGTCAACAGCGCCGGCCAGACCTTTCTGCACGTCTTGAACGACTCGTGGTTCTTTGGCGGCGCCGAGGATCTCGACCGCCTCTTGAACGCACTCGCTCGCTCCGGGTTTGAGCTCTACGCATCCGACGTCTACGGTCGCAACTTTTGTCATGTTCTCCAGTCCAAGGACTCAACCCTCATCGGCCAGCAGACGAAGAATGCTCTGCTCAAAATGCTGGAGCCCATGCAATACTGCCGTCGAGACGCTTTCGGCTGCGTCCCAGAGTCAGCACCCATCGGTCTACCGGTCCGCCGCGCCCACACCAGCGCCGTCGGCGAGGAGATATCTGCGGCCTGGGAGGTGCGTTCCCACCATCATCAGCACATCTCGCCCATCGAAGAACAGGCAGCGTTGCTGAGGACCGTGAGAGAAGCCTACTTCAACATCCGCGTACAGGATTCACAGGGTCGCAACGGTCTTCACTGTCTCGCCGACGCCATCCTCAGCCAGGACACCCTGCTCGCCAAGTTCCCGAATGCGTGCGACGATCCGCAGCAGCAGCAGCAGCAGCATCAGCATCAGCAGCAACAACAACAACAACCACAGTCTGCCCCCGTCAGCCGCAAGCGGAAGCACAACAAGCCAGCCGACAAGCGTCTCTTCGACTCGTCAAACGACCGCCTCACCGCGAGACAGAGCATCGTGCGGTCCCTCCTGGAACTCGGCGTCGACCCGAACCACTACGACGGCCGCGGCAACACGGTGCTCATGGCCTTTGTCGCCCAGCTCCCCGAGGACGACGACTACAAGAAGCCGGTGGCCATCCTCGACGACCTCATCCAGGCCGGCGCCGACGTCGACGCGCGCAACCGGTCCGGGGAGACGGCGCTGCACATCGCCGTGCGCAAGGGCAAGAAGCTGGCCATGCGCACCCTCACGCAGGGCGGCGCCAACGTCCACGCCCGCGACGTCGAGGGCCGGAGCGTGCTCGACGTCGCCGACAGGATGCTCTGCTCGGGCAAGCACGGCATCGACCACCCGCGGTACGAGGCCTGCTTCGCCTGGCTCTCGGGCCAGGGCAAGGCGGTGCAGAACCCCACGATAGCACAGGAGTGGGCGTACCGGGAGTTGTGATGGCCCTTGTTGTTTGCTTGCCTGGGCTGCCTGGTGGTGGTATACACAAAAGTTGGTTTGGTCTGTCGTTTGGTACCTTTATCGTCTTGGATGATGGCGCTTAGCTGGATGGCAGAGAATACATGCGCGGTATATATACGGAGGCGCAGGCGATGTGTGATGTATGGTGGAATTTTGATTGCAGATACCCAAAGTTGATTTTCTCTTCTCCTTTCTGTCGCCATTCACTACGTCTGGAGGCCACTGTCTGATGTCCGAGTCTCACGCAGCGTTCGAGTTGAGCTGTCGCCGCTTTGAAGGAACCAGAGCCTCGAATACCTGAAGCAACCCATGTCACGGTCATGTCACCTATCTTGCTCAGATGACAAGTATTGACGAGACTAGTATAGTCATTGTCAAGGTGGCGGCTCATCTCTCTTCTATAATATTCCACAAGGCAGAAGACGCAAACGATGGAGCATAATGAATGTGTTGTGGCAGTTGCCAAAGCATATGTACGGGTAAAGTAAACACAAGAAAGTGATGGTGAGCGCGTGTCGGGACAAGCTCAGTCGTCCAAAAGGCCTCCGTCACGGTTCCGTCACGGCAACGTCCCCCCCCCAGCTACGTCTCTCGTGCCAATGGCCCCTTCTCAAGCGTTTGTGCTCGTGGTCCTGCCGATCCCAGCGTTGGCCTTGACCTTGGCCGGGACATCGGCAACGCCAACGTGACCGACGAGAGAGGACTTGAAGCCTCCCAGCTTGGTCAAGGCGGCAGTGCTGGTGAGCGAGCTGAGGGCCCCAGAGTTGCTCGCGCGGTTCCACTCGCAAATGTAGCCGAGGTACGAGGCGCAACGCGAGGCCTCGTCGACGGTGTTGACCACGTAAACGTTGCCGCCGTTGGTGAGGCTGGCCGGGGTGACGGGGGTCGTGACGGAGTCGAAGTAGTTGCCCTCGAGCAGGACCCAGGTCTGGCCGTCAATGTCAAAGGCGTGGCCGCCGACGTTCTGGAAGTAGTTGTTGACGGCGTGGAAGACGTTCTCGGTGACGCCGTTGAGGGTGCCCATGTGCGGCGAGCGGCCCGACACGTCGTGGAGCCAGTTGCCCGAGAAGGTGTAGTAGTCCCTGGCCCCGATGAGGAGGGCCGTCCAGTAGTGTTTGCCGTTGCAGCCGGCGGACCACTCCGTCCTGCCGTCGAACTCGTTGTTGGACACGGTGACCCTGCCGGCGGCGCCCCAGCCGGACACGATGAACTGGCGGCCGATGAGGGACATCTTGCAGTGGTCGACCCAGACCCGGTCGGCGCCGTCGAGGGTGACGGCGTCGCCCCCCCACACGTACTGGGGGTTGAGGTTCGTGATGTGCACGTTCTGGATGATGACGTTGCTCTTGCCGCCGCGCACGCGGAGACCCTTGCCGACGAGGACGCCCTTGGCGCCGACGCCGACGATGCTCTTGTTGCTGTTGACGTCGATGGGCGTCCTGGCCGCGTTGTCGTACTTGCAGTCCACCCACGTCCCGCTGGCGGCGTCGCACGTCGTCTGGATCCAGGCCTGTCCCTTGGACGTCCCGCCGGGGCACTTGGTCGTCCTGTTGTCGCTGCAGCACTTGGCGCTCGTCGTGCCCTCGGTGTTGCGGAAGTCCCAGGTGCGGTCGATCATGATGGTCCGCGGCGTGCTGTCGGTCAGCCACTCCTTCAGCCTGTACATGTTAGTCGTAACGTCTTTTTCCGTGCTTGTCAACGCCATCATGGGTGTGGTGTCGTCGAAATTCTATCCTGGGACACCCAACGGACAAGACTCACTGAGCAATGCTGGACGGGATCTGCGGCGCGGCAGAGCCACCGCCGGTGGTGCCAGCAGCAAAACCGAAAGCCTTGCCCTGGACCTGGGCTGTCGCCGTGCTCGCAAAGGCGGCGACGAGGGAGAAGAGGGTGGTCTTCATGGTGTCAGGCCAGTGGGAGAAAGACTCGAGAACGGTGGAGGAAAGAGACTGAGGCGGATGGAGACGGAGATGGAGGTAGGGCAAGGAAGACGGTAGACTGTCGATAGGGAGTTGTTTATACTTGAATACAACTCTAAACATGCTAGATGATATGTCATGTCCTCCAGCCGATACCCAGTGCAGCAGAATAGCGGTGCACTGCACACGAGGCCTCACTGATACGGGCACCCATGTCCCACGAGACGTGATTCATCTCACGCGCCCTTGCTCTTTCCTCTATGCCAAGTAGTCCTTCAATGCCGAGCCGGCATCTTTCTGATTGCCATGTTTGAGTCCATTCCCACCGAGTACGTGGTGGATCCATCACCGACACCTATATCTCACCGGTGAAGCGGTCCCTGGATCTTGGGCTCCTCCGCTTGACGGGAAATATCCAGATGGCCACCGCCCGCCCCGCTGCGTCGGCGGGATTGTCATTGGCGGCATCTAGACGTTAGGCCCGGCAAGTCTACCCTCATTCGGGAACTGTCAACTGGGGATGGCCGGACATGTGACGTATATAAGCGGTCCTCTCGGGGTTAAGAGCTCCAAGTGTGACGCCGGCAAGGGTCGTATTCTCCGATCTAGTCCCAATAGATGGTGATTACATGGGAGTTGGATAAATGAAAGGGGCAAAGGGCTGTACAAGCCAGCGACGCAGTTGGATGGATATTTCCGATGCAGTCGTCTTCGCATCCGTCTCTATCGGAATCACACCCTGCCCCGACTTGGGCAAACACTTCGTCGTGGCTCAGTCTAATCGAGTTAAGCTTAATAAGACCCTCCTTCGAATCGATCGGGTGCATGGTCCGAAGAAGCGGGGACTCGCTGGTCGTACACGAGAAGCCGGCCATTGTGAGTGAAGCGTCTGCAACATCGATCTGAACCGTAGAGTGGCCAACATTGGGACGATGCAGTGGATGTTTCCGTCTGCAGGCTCGAGAGACGAAGTAACGCAAGTTGGCAAAGGCTCGATCCCTGGGAGAACGTCTATTTGCTATCGTGGAGAAATTTTCGGACGTCGATCCTGGGAGTGATGGACGACCGGACGAGAAGAGATTCCCACTACGAACAGCACGCGGTGCTTGACTTTGGCGGCTGTATATCTCGTATTGAAGCCTCGGTGGTCGAGTCCCGGGGCATTACTGCTCAAGTTACTTGATGATACATTGCTTTATGGCTCATCTTTATGGGTTCGACAAAGTAACGACGTGTGTATTTCGCAAGGAGTGACGCTGACGCTATTCAGGGCCTTTCTCTCCACTTGAACACTCACTCTGAGAGACACATTTGTGCCGTTGAAGATGTCGGTCCCACGAGTCTCATCTACGGAGCAGAAAGCCTCCCCGGCGTCGTAAAGTACCCGAATGCCGGCCGGTGAAAGGAGGTCGACTGGCGTGCTCTGGATCATTCCGCTTCCTCTCAGCCGAGACTGCCAAAAGAGGCAACACAACTCACTCATGCACAGTTCGTGAACGTCGATGGACCGCAAGTTGGGCCGATATCCCGAGGCGGTGGCCAAGTTGGCTGCAAATGCTTCCTGGGCTCAGTTTGGTGTGAGAGATGCAGTTGGCATCAGCTCCAGCTGATCTCCTGCTGGATACGATTATCGGTGGTGCATTCATTGGTGCCGCATCTGACTATCCTCCGAGTTCATCCATTTCCGCGCCACTAGGAGAACGCCTATGCAGACGGTGTCAACGTTGAAGGCTGCTGGCCCGGAGACAACCCTTCAAGCTCTTTTCATACCAGTAGAGAGAAGATCTGTCTTGCCTTTTCGGGGCAAATATGCCGATATCTGCTATCCTTGTCATGTTTTGAAACCTCTGGATTCTGCTTTATTGGCAATAGCCTAGGCTGTTTTGGTATTTGTCGGCGTCGTGGACGAGGGACCTGTGTACATCTACCGGAATCCATAATGGCGTACGTGTGTCAAAGACCAAGACTCATACGGGCATGCTGCTAGTCTCAAACGCTGGGAGATCAACTTGCCACTCCTCCATGTCGAAAGTGACTTCTCCAGCCGGACGCCCAAAGAGTTGCGTGATGCGCGAATACTGTTCCCGGCAGAATCTCCTCCAGTGGGACTGCTCTGCATATGAACACTCAGCAGGCATAGAGCTTCACGTTCTCGTCGTCACTTTCCCGAATCCTGCGATTGATCTTCACCAGCCAGACCCGCATCGCCCAGGCACACGCGATGCTTGCTGCAGCAAACGCAATCATGCTGGAGAATCCCATCATGTACCCGGGACCGTCTGTGCTGGGCCAGAGATGGGCGCAATAGAAGTAGGCGAGGTTGGCCGTGACGTTGACCAGCGAGTAGGCGACGGCCTTCTTCTCGGGAGTCTGGGACAGGGTGTTGCTGACCCATCCCAGGATGACGGAGCCGACGCTGTAAGCACCGGTGGCATATAGGAAAGTAGACGCGTAGCGGACGGCATTGTTCGTCGTCCCGCAGCTCATGGCGAAGCCGACGATGGCCAAGCCCAAGCCAGCAGTCATGTGCCAGGTCCTCTCGTTGAGTCTGCCGCTGGACCACGCCAAAGGAATAACCAAAACGCCGGAGACAAAGTACGGCGGAGGGGAACCATGCTGAACTCACTGCTTGGACGAAACCGAGAAAGAAGCGACAGGCGACCAGGCCTGAATAGCTCTTGACGCCAGCAGTGGCGGCGGAGATGCCAGCCCAGCCCACCATGCAGACTGACATGTAGATGGAAGGCTTCGTCCGCGTCAAGAACATGTTGACCTACTGAAGATGTAACTGATCTCAGGCAGGACATGAGCTGCTTTATAGATGTGTTGCCGTCAGACTTTGGCCTCCGGCTTTGCGGGCCGAATGGCTGCATACTTGCACCGAAACCCCAGATATTCCACACCCCGCAATGAGTTTAATCCATATAATCGGGAGTCCTTGGGGCTGGATGTACGGAGCCATAGGTATGCGTACTTTTTCGTCAGACCTTGGCTCTTGCTACGCCGTTACGCCGATATGCCGCAACTCGGTATTCCGCTTATCCCGCAGGCCGAATCCCCCGTTATCGCGGTATCCCGAGATCCACCGCGGGGCTCGGTGTAAGACCGGACGTCTAGGGATGACGTTGGGGGTCGAATAAATCAGTCAGAGGGGAACTTGACGAGGTAGGACTTCTTCCAAGGTCTGCGTTCCTCAAGCTGTTGGCTTGCGTTCCTCATCTTGCAAGCATTCTTCTCCTCAACATCAGTCCACGACTTGCACCTCGTCCGCCACCATGTCTGCCGCGACCGTTTTCGACTCGACGCTCTTTGGCAACATCTTTGGCACCGAGGAGGCTCGCCAGGCCTTTTCGGAGAAATCCTACGTTGCCAATCTCATCAAAGCCGAATGCGCGCTGGCCGAGGCCGAAGAGGCGGAGGGAATCGTCCCCGCCGGCACCGCTGCTGTCTTGAGGGAGCACTGCCACGTTTCCAAGATTGACTGGCCTCTCCTGGCCGCCCGTACCGAGATTGTCGGCTACCCAGTCCTTCCTCTCATTGAGCAGATGACTGCATGGTTTCCCGAGGAGACGTGTGAGCCAAAAACACCATGGTGTAAACGTTGAGCTACGACTGGGCTCTTGCTGACACCAGACGAGCAGCTGGCTACATCCACTGGGGCGCCACCACGCAGGACATCATGGACCTCGCATCGGTCATGCAGATGAAGAGCGGGCTTGAGATTGTCGAGCGTCTCTTGCGGAAAGTCACGTCGACGCTCGAAAACATGTCTGCCGCCTACAGAGACGTGCCGATGGCTGGCAGAACCCACCTGCAGCACGCCCTGCCCATCACCTTTGGATACAAATGCGCCGTGTGGCTGGCCGGGTTCCGCCGTCATGTCAAGCGCCTCGAGCAGATCAAGGAGAGCTGTCTGCTCGTCCAGTTCGGCGGTGCTGCCGGGACGTTGGCCTCTCTCGGCACTTCTGCCAGCGGCATTCGTGTTCGCAAGCGTCTCGCAGTCATCCTTGGTCTCCAGGATCCCGTCATCACATGGCACGTGGCCCGCGATACCGTCGCCGAGATTGTAAATCACCTGGCCCTTGTCGGAGGGAGCCTGGGGAAGATTGCGCTGGACCTCATGATTATGTCTTCGAACGAGCTGAACGAGGTGATTTTTGGTCTCGTACCCCGTTACCTAGCAACGCAGCAGCTGACACCCCATCGCAGGTCGCGGAACCCCATGTCCCCCATCGCGGTGCGTCGTCGACGATGCCGCAGAAGCGCAACCCCATCTCCAGCGAGGTCATCCTGGCCCAGTCCAAGATCCTTCGCGCCCAGGCCGGCTTGGTGCTGGACGGTATGGTCTCCGATTTCGAGAGAGCGTCCGGCCCCTGGCATTTGGAGTGGGCCGCCATCCCCACGGCCTTCATCTCCATCGTCGGCTCTCTCCACCAGGCCGAGTTCGCTCTCTCGGGCCTGCAGGTGAACCAGGACGCCATGCTGGCTAACCTCAAGTCCACCCGCGGTCTCATCGTTGCCGAGGCCGTCATGATGGACCTTGCCCAGTACACCGGCCGACAAGAGGCCCACGAGATGGTCTACAGGGCCTGTGTCGAGGCGCATGAGAACGACACATCGCTGCAAGAGGCTCTGGAGAAGTCGCAGCAAGTGACGGCGCACCTCGCATCATCCGAGCTTGCGAAGCTTTGCGATCCCACTCGATATCTCGGTTGTTGCCAGTTGATGCTTGATGAGCTGTTGGGGCAAAGGACGGTCGAGCCTGGAAGTTTGTCCAACGGGAAAGCCACCACAAATGGTCTTCATTAATGTTGTTTACATGGACGTAGCGAGAGAGGAATCCAACAAGACGTCGGTACGGCATGGCAGAGTAGTGTTGGAACGTCAACGTCGCTCGTCCTGCTATTTCGTTTTCAAGAAATCCGAGACAACGTGAAGAACACCACTCTGGCGCCAAGACAGGAAGCAAGTTATTAATTTTGTTGTGTTATATCGAAGATTCTTAGAAATCATCGGTTCTTATCAACGATTCTGGCGGTTTCGTGGTTGACGCTGCTTGGATGCAACTACCCGAGTCATGCACCAAAGCAGGTTTGCTCCGGTCCTCGGTGCCAAATCTGTGCTGATGATGCTGGCTTTGAATCTTGTCCACAACATCTCGCCATCACAGGATGCTCTATTCTTAAATCTGATCACCACCTGGAAATAACACTATCCCCATATTGAAGGGTCTGCTATGCTCGGAGCACCAGCATCATGACAGATGAGTCTGCTCCTCCCGGCGCGAAGCCTGGGCAGGTTTGGTTGGTGTCTCAAGCATCGGATGGGCATGAATAACAATCTCTAACCGACTTTGCAGTGATCGTTGCCGAAGGTACGTCTTTCTGGCCTGGCAGGCTTGAATTGATGGAGCTATTTGGACGCAATAGCCAACATTCTGAACCTTTAAAGGCGGAAGATTCGATGTTACGGCGACGGCGAAAAGGTGATTTGCCGATGGGCATATTGGCCTCGTTCAGTTCCGGTCCGATGCTGACGGCTCGTCATAGTGCACTCCATGTGCCACCGGTGGTGCCGCTTGCGTTGTGACAACACAGTTGAAGCGAAACAGGAAGAGGAAAAGGTACGCTTCCGAACGAGAGAAGACCGCGTCGGGCTAACCTTGCTGTAAGCTATTGCGAGAGTGAAGTTGTAGACGACAGACAAAGTGCTCCCGTTTCCGAGAAGGCCTCTGAAGAATATAGAGGGAACATGGGACCTGTAGTACGGCCTCGACTCCATATACAGCCCGGAGTGCTTGCGGAACAGGCCTCGTCCAACCCGTCGAGTCTTGACGGATCAGAGCGAGCCGTCTCAACGTGGCCTCGACGCACCGAGACTGCTTCGAGAGGAAGACCAAGGCAAGGTCCCGAACCCGTGGTAGGTCACATGGGACGTCTCGTTTCCAATGGTGATGGAGTGGCCATGTTCGCAGGGTCGTCGACTGGCGTTCATTTCACCAGCCAAGCGGAGCAGCAGCTGCAAATGTTGAAGATTCACAACGACACATTCCCCAGCAGCGTCTACAATCTTTACCTTGACAACATCTGGGACTCTCCACCGAAGGAGGAGCACTCCCGGCTTGTTGCTTTCATGGTCACACAGTTCCCCGCCGATGCTGCCGGCATACTGGAGACAACCATCGACCGCTGGACGCCGCTTTACCCGATCGTGCACAAACAATCTACCCTGGAAGAGTTCCACCGACTCTGCCAAGACGCGGAAAATGGCCATCTCGGCATCCTGTGTCAGATATTGGGTCTTCTCGCCCTGGGCACTCTGGGTCTACCAGGAACCTGCGCCAAAGACCACCAGCACTTTTTGTGTCTTTCTGAAAGATACTACGCCATGTCTGCGTCGTTGACGAGCAAATTGCAGGAGAAGCCGTGCTTGAAAACGTTGCAAGGCTTAGAGATTGCTCAACTATATCTTCAGCTTTCTTCTCGCTGCTCGGCCGCATCACAGCTTGGGGGGATGGCTACCAGAATGGCCCAGAACCTCGGTCTGCATCGTCACTCACAACGGTTCAAGTTCGATCCCTTGGAGACTGAACTTCGACGCCGGCTATGGTGGTGCCAATACGCCCTTGATACGTTTGTGAACCCTCCCCCCCCCCTCCCCAGCTTGGCTTTCGTCCGCAGCGCTGACGCGCCTCTTTTAGATTCTCCAGCGCATACCACGGCATGCCTCGACTGATTCGAGATCAGGACGTCGACACCGATCTGCCGTCCAGGGTTGACCACGACCAAGTCTCCCGAGAGCGCGTGGCTTTCCCGCTACCGGGCGAAGGATGCCAGGTCGACACGGCGCTCTGCATGTTCAAGCTTGCCGTCATCGTCGGCGAAGCCCTGGAGAAGCTGTACACGACCACACGACGACGCGGCGGCGTGGCCAAGATGGCCCTGTGCATGTTCATCGGCCCGCCCTCGCCTTCACAACGGCCGATGCGCAGTTCTCAATCTCCTTGGCCGCGTGTGGTCGAGCCTCGGCCGAGTTGATTCGGCTCTCTGCAGTTGGGGTGGTTGACGTAGCGGTTGGAACGACGACGCGAAGCCTAGACGCCATGATGGTGACGCATCTCTACCCTAATGGGTTGCACATGCTCTGGCAGGCAGGTCTGACGGTACTCTTTGCCCGGTGGAAGGGACAGCCCGCATCGACCGCCGACGACGACGACGAGGACCAAGACCTCGTCAAGACTTGCAGCGCGACCCTGCGGCACGTTGGAGGGGACGACGCCGGCGGCCACGTCGCCCGGTGCGCCGACGTCCTCGACATGCTCCGGGCAAAAGACCTTCTCAGCCGAGGAGTCACGACGGCCGACGGCCGACCAGCTGCCGTGGAACGTCTGGGACTGGCCCATGGCGTCGGCGTTGGAGCTGGCGAACACGTTGGACGCCATGCCGCTGGACCTTCAGTTCGATCCAGGGTCGGGGCTCTAGATGGACCAGACGGCGAGGCATACGAAGCAAGCAGCAACATGTTTGAATTGATCCTTTACGGTCAATGACCAGCTCGAGGTCTTGTCTCTCTAGCCTATCAGGTGGATTGCGAGTTTTTGGTGTTTCCAGAAGACACCTCGATGAAGCCAGTCACGACTGCTCGAGGATAGCGAACCAGAGTTGTGACAAGAACCGTCAAAGACCACAGGGTTTGAAATGTCCGTAATAAATAGCCTGCGGCGCCCAGAGCTTTGAATGACAGTCATTATCAGCGGTCTCTTGTCCATCATCACCTCGACAGCAACGACGACAGGTACTCTCGCGGGGGTTCTCGCGAGAATGAGCCTCTACCCGGAACTCGGCTATCCGACAGCAAGAGCCTGCGCCGCCGGGTGTCTCGTCCAGAACGGCGTGTGTTCCTGCGGGACAGGCGGATATTTAGGACCTCGACGTTCGCCTTGCAGAGTGGTTGCCAGTCCATCTACGGCTGCTACTGGGACACGGCCCTGGCCAGCTCGGCCAGCTCGTACATTGTCCTCGTGCGTCAGCAGGGGATGCAGCAAAGTTGACAACTGGTCCGGTGGACCTGACGAGCATGATGAATCAGTACACTCTCGTGTATGGAAGCACGCCATCTCCCGCGCCGTCGGGAAATCGAGACGACGAGTTGGAGCTACACCTGAGAAACGGACGATTTGAAGAGTGGTTCCTCAAGATGTACATTGCGCCGTGGACGAAAGAGACTGTGAGAGATGGTTGTAGGACACTGTTGTTGTCGTCGTCGAAGAGCAACATGTCTACACACGATGCGGCAATCTCGTTCAGTTAGTAAACACTACCGCGAGAACAACAACAATGAAAGCCAATAATAAACATACTGATACATTTGCGTGGGAGTTCATGCAAGGTGATACAAGTGCAACCTGGGTGCGAAACTCAACGACTAGGACGAGCAAAAGTTGACAACGCGGCATCACTCACCAGTCTCCCCGTATGCCACGAACGTGTGTCTCGACCCCGTCGGCTTGCGGGATGCGGCAGTCTTGCCTCAACCGCTCGAGGCAGTCGACGGCGAAGCGCCGCGCGTCGTGGGGCGTCAGGGGCGATTCCGCAATGACGGACAAGGGCCAGATGAGGCACCTGGCCGAGACGGTGAAGCGCTCCTCGGTCGGCTCAATGTACTCGCCGCAGCTGGCGAGCACCTCGACGACGAGCGTCGCCACGTTGCGCCTCGCCGACTGCAGCATCGCCTCGTAGTCGGCGTCGTCGTCGTCGAGGTCCGGGCACCGGTCCAGGATGACGGACGCCTGGGCCCAGACGAGTTCGTTGAGGAACACGCGGATGACGCGCAGCGAGTTCCAGTACCGCAGCGCCCGGAGCGACGGGTACCGCAGCGAGACGCCCAGGTACGTCAGCGGCGAGTCCTCGCCCGGCGGCCGGGCGGCGAACTTCCACGACCCGGGGGAGGTCCGGCCCAGGCGGGACGTCTCGGCGTCCAGCGCCAGCGCCTCGCCGACGATGGTCCGCCTGGCCTTCTTGTCGTCGTCGTCGTCGTCGTGGAGCCGCGCCGCCCGCGCCCGCAGGCCGGCGACGCGGTCGACGACGGGCGCCACCCGGAGGAACGGGTCGTGGTGGTCCAGCTGCGGCCGGACCTGCTCGTACAGGCTCAGGAACCGGGGCGGCACCGGCGTCTTGGAGTGCGCGCAGCTCGTGCGGATGTTGTTGCTCGCGTGGACGAAGAGCTTGCGGCCGAGCGGCGTCTCCAGCTGCCCGGCCCCTCGCAGGCGGAGGAGCTCCACGGCCCCTATCGTGTGCGCGTTCCAGCTGTCGAGGGACTGCTGTCCGGTGAAGATGATGGCTTCGAACAGACCCAGCAGCAGCACGGCGGCCAGGGTGGTGTCCTGGACTGCTAGCGCGGGAGAGCTGAGAGCCTGGTTCGTCTGGTACAGGGCGTTTGCGTAGTGCCCACGGGCCTGCTTCAGGAGTCTGTCGTCGTTGAGTTTCAAGGACAGGCTGGCAAAGGCGTTGGCCGATATCGCCGCCGACAAGGCGTTTTCGCCGTCCAGAACGTGCGGACCGAGGTGCGTGAGATAGTCAAAGGGCGACGACGTGATGTAATCGACCATGAAGTACGTACGAGCCAGGTCTTTGAGGGGCTGGGAGAGATTCCGGTAGCGAACCACGACGGCAGCCTCCCTGGACTGGCCATCATCTGCATGGCATCTCACCACCGACGAACCGGACTCGACCAAAGTCCCTCCGGCCGTTGCTGCAGGCTTCTTCTTCTTCTGCTGCTGCTGCTGCTGCTGCTGGGCCGGCGGCGGTGCGTCGTCCGAGGGCTGCGTCCTGACCTTGGCCGGTAAGCGCCTCCTCGGCTTGCGGTTCTGGACCTTGAAGGCGGCGTTGGCCGTCTCGTCCCGAAAGTAGAAGTCGGACAGATCCCTGTAGCCGGGACATGTGATGCTCTTCCGCGAGCATTGGGTGCATCCGGGCTGCAGGCGATCGCACTGCCGGCCGGACGAGGCTCAAGAGTCAGCATCCCAAACACACACACACACACAGATGTACGAATGCGGCCGCGTCAGACAAAGCTCCAGTTGCTTGTCAAGCGAGGTGAAGGGTGGACGGACAGAGGCAGCGGGTGCGGCAGCGAAACCGGCGGACAAGCGGGAGTAGAAAGAAAGTGAAGACGAGTACGCACCCTGAGTCTGCCCTTGCGACAGGGGTAACAGGCGTCTGACGGCCGACCAGAGAAGACCATGGCCGGGCTCTGTCTGCTGTCTAGACCGGAGGGGATAAACGGCGAATGTCTCTCCGTTGCGGGCGTCTGCGTCTGCGTCTGCGAGGGCGTCCACTCACTGCGCTGCCGGTCGTCTGGGATGGAGACTGGCGATATGTTGACGTTGGCGGATCTGCATGTGCGTCACGACTCACCTCACTTGCTAACGAGCAGTAACGGATTACTCGTCGGCTTTGCTTTACCTCGCTCACCGACGGGGGTTGAGTTTGGGGGCCGTTTTTCTTCGCTGGAAAGGGAACAATTGTCGGGAATCCCGGCAGTCAAGTTCAAATCCCGAGTCTTTCGCCGAGGAACAGTTGCATAATAGTAATCACTATCCGTACCACGTCCAGCCCCATGTGGTTTAGGCCCAGGTTCCAGGTTATGAAGGAATGCATAATTGGCATAAAACAACATCCCCGTCTCACGGCCTGTCCTTGCGGGGAATCGAGCTTTATTTCTCCCTGGCTGTCTGCATGTCTTTCACCTGTCTGTAGAGAAAGCCAGATCGGGGGGCCGCCCAAGACCTTGTCTGGCCATTTGCGGTTCGGATTATGAAATCGTTGGAAACCTGCGTATTTCGTTTGAGCATCTGATAACCTGTCGTTCTTTCAGCGAATATGCTCAGTCTGAAGAGCCCAGGAGATCGCACATGTTTACGAGTCAGAAGCTAAACTGAACAAATTGGTCGATGCTGATACAAGTCAATGGCAGTGTAGTATTGTGACGTTGATTTGGTAGAGCAGCTTGGACAGGACAGGCCGAGGCACCGCAAGTCGAAAATTGCAAAGATGAGCTACCGCCTTCACAACTTCAGAAGTATCTTGTTCTCAGTGTGGTCTTCCTCAAGCAGAACGAAGAACAAGTCATTTTTAACAGTTTGCCAAACCTTGCTACCCCTAAGAATAACCGCTATAAATATTTGATTGCCAGCTTTCAACATCTGAATGTGACGTGCAACACCCGCATTTCTGAGTAAAGACGTCTCATGCAATTGGCTCTCTGAGAAATTAGGTAAACTTGGTGGACGAGAACATCGAGGCCACGATGGATTCGTCCCAACAACAGACCAGGAACCAGATCAGCCCCCCGCGAACTGGCACCGTACCTTTCGAAATGTCCTCTTGCCGTCGGATACATATGACATTGGTAGACTTTTGTTAATGGCCCCAAACTTGAGTAACTTGAATAGCTTGAGGGCGTTGAATCACGACGACGTGTCGGATACACACAGCCACATGAGGCGGATGAAGTTGTGGCGGCCTATTCGCACAATAGAGGCGATATAGTCCCGACCGGAGCAACCTGTCCACCTTCTGCGGGTGCCAGGGAGTGTCTAGGGCGCTGAGCTGGTCGGTCTTGTTGTAGCTGTTGTTCCGACCATTGCCTCAACTGGCCGTGGAACCCTAATCAAGTGCCAAATCCGGACACATTTTCAAGGCTGTTAAATCATGCCAACGGATCTGACTGCAGTGCGATGACGCCGTTGCTACACATCAGACTTGAGCAAGCAAAGCTTCGGGGCAAACCATCTTAGCTCAAGTGTAGCTCCCGGCATCGAGGCGCTGATGGAACTGAGGCTAAAGAGGCGTAAACAGGGTCTTGTAACGAGCTATCCGTCGTCGGCGTCGATTTTGAGAAGCTTTGATGACGGACGTGTCGAACCGGAAGCCTGCATATTCCGAGGGCGGTCTCTTCGCTCGGCAACCCAACATCAGCCAAAGGTCGTCGTGGCTCGACTCTAGGCAGATACATCAGTAGACCACCAACATAGGCTTCGATGGTCTCTAGAAGCTCGCTCCATCGTCCCCGATGGCTAAGCCAGATCCGACACGCTGGGAGCCGTCTATGGCTACTTGCCGGGCCGTAATCCAGCATCCTGGCACCCTGATGCGTAAGGAATGGGATGGTAGCAAAGACATTAAGCAGCCACTCTTGACGATGCTCAGCAGTGGTTGGGTGCAGCTGACGCCAACAAGTTGGTTTGGGCGACGCGGGATATCTGCAGGCTGGGTTTCCCAAGCAAGCAAGCCTCTTCTTACCCGCGAGGCGGACGGCAGTGAGGTTCGAAAGCTTGAGCGCGGGCCTGGCCTGAAGGCCTCCAGCCAACCTGTTTGGGGTTAAAGAATCCAGACCCAGGGACTTGGCTCCTAGACGGATGAGTACAATAGCATAATGCCAAGATTCTAGCTCTGGGATAGGGTGGACGGGATACTGGGAACGGGAATCTTGGTGCTTTGACAGCGGGAAACCCCGTCATCTAGCAGTCAATGGGGGAGGAAAGACGACTCCCTTTGGTCTGGAGCCATGGAAGAAGCGATCTAGGTCATCTTGTCTCAGTCGGTGGCGCTCCAAAGGCACAGCCAGAGCGGAAGCAAGGGACAGGTCCTACGGATACGGTTGAATGTCTTGGGTTGCGACTTCTGGCACGGAACAACCGCGAATGACTTGTTCTTTTCTCCTGAATGATCGACGGTGATCTACACTTGTTTCCACGTTGACTCGAAGAGTTGGGGTTGCACAACAACGTGCCCAGACAGGCACACACACACACGTCTTTCTCACCACGAGACGTCCAGAAGGATGCAACGTTTTCTCGAGGACAGAGCTGAAGCCATCGTCGACGACCCCGACAAGATAGGAACAAGCCGACGAAGCAAGCTCTCGCAGGTGGTGACGTAACGGCAGTTGATGTTGAATCTGGCGGCGAGATAACCGCCATCTCGGCCATGGCTGCATGCGACCATTTGTGCTCCCTTCCGTCATCTGCCAGCCACGAAAGGAAGCCTCGCGGTTGACTAACGGCATCCCCCGTCAAAGCCCCAGAAAGAAGGCACAGCCATGTCTCAGAGCTTTACCTCGAGATGGGCAGGGCGATGCTGGCGCTAACGGCTCTGCGGCCGCGATGGCGTTGTCCTCCCGTCTCGGCCGTGACTACTGCTGGGGACCAGGACCAGCCGCCCGGGAGAGAGACTATTCCAGAGCCCCCAACTGTCTTGGAAGAGGATTCCGTCTTTCAGGTTGGGCCAGGAACCGGCGAAAGCCAGTCAACCTAGACCTGGGACCTGGGACCCGGGGCCTGGGGTCTGGCTTGCTTTGCTTTGAGGTGGTCATCACGTCAACTTGCCTGCGTTGAAGACGACGACTGTTTTCGGAAGTCGACGAGTTCCGAAAGGGGAACACCATCGTGAGATGGATAATGTGGCAGAAGTTGAACAGCAACAGCTACAACAGCAACAGCTACAACAGCAACACTTGGATACGCAGAGATTCGAGTATATAACTCGAGACTCGTTCCAGCTTCAGAGCATTCTCTTCTTCACCAGCAACAACTCAGCTCAGGTCTTCACTACTACTTAGTACCTTAATAACTACCTTAATCACCACCTTGATCTTTTCTCTTAATACTTAATAATTCATATTCTCCTCCTCCTTTCCCAATACTCTCTCAGCTTTAATCAGTCTTAACCAACCCCCTCAACCTCGCCTCAACATGTCTTCCCTCCGCACCCTTGCCGCCCTCGCCATGGCGCTCGGCGCCGCTGCGGTTCCGGCCCAGCCCGAGGTCACTCTCGGACCGATTCACGTCACGGTCGACCCTCTCGCCGTCACGCTTCTGCCTCCCGCCGGCGTTCCCATCCGCCGCGAGGCCGAGGCCAAGCTCCCTTCTCTCGAGGACATCAAGCCTCCCCAGGTCGAGCTCCCCACCGTTCCCGAGATCACGCTCAAGCCGGCGCCCATCTCGACCTCGATCCCCCTGCCCGACGTCCCCGATCTCAAGCTGGGCGCCCGCAGCCTCTTGGACTCTGAGGGCTTCCCCGTCCGCATCGACAGCACCGGCATCGCCGTCAAGGTCTCGGTCCCCGTGGCTCTTCCCACCCTCAAGCTGGTGGTTCCCGCGCTCAACGCCCGCGACGGCCCCATTCCCAACCTCGACCTCCCCAAGTTCGGCGAGGCTCTGCCCAACATGGCTCCCACGCTGCCCGCCCTCTCCGTCATGGGGGTGACCATCCCCCTCCCGACCATCAGCGTCGCTGTCCCTTCTGCCGACGCCATCAAGCTGCCTCGCCGCCACGCCAAGGTCCCCCTCGTCACCATCGACCTCGAGGCCGTCAGCTCTGCCCTCGACGTCGTCAACGCCCTCGCCACCTCCATCGCCCCCCGCCATCTCCCCTTTGGTGTCCCCAGCGCCACCGTCGACATTCCCGTCGTCGCCAGCTCCGCCATTGCCGTCGTCAAGGGCATCGCCGAGGCCGTCTTGCCCCGCGACCTCGGCGCTGCTCTCCCGACCGTCACCGCAGACGCTGCCGCCGTCCACGCTGCCCTCAACGTCATTGCCGGCGCCGCTTCTGCCGTCGTCCCTCGCGGACTCGAGCTTCCCACCGCCGTTCCCGCTGCCACTCTCGACCTCTCCGCCGTCTCGACGGCCGTGGCCATCCTCAAGGGCGTTGCCTCTTCCGTCCTCCCTCGCCATCTTCCCACCAACACCGAGAGTGTTGCCCTCCCCACCGGTACTTCTGCCGTGAAGAGCCTCCTCAGCAACCTCCTCCCCGCCGTCTTCGCTCGCGGTCCCGAGGTGCCTGTCAGCTCCGTCTTGGCCGTCGTCCCTTCCGCCGCCGCTGGTGTTCTCGGCTCCGTCCCGACTGTCGTTCCTCGCGAGGCCAAGCTCCCCATCGACTTGGCTGATGTTACTGCTGCTCTTCCCTCTGTTACAGCCAAGGTTGGTGCCATTGTCGAATCAGTTGTTCCTCGCGCCGAGATCCCCGCCAACTCTGTTCTCGCTGCCGTCTCTTCTGCTGTTGCTGAGATTCTTGGCTCGGTCCCCGCCGTCGGCCCTCGCGAGGCCAAGCTCCCCATCGACCTGGCTGATGTTACTGCTGCTCTCCCTTCTGCCACCGCCAAGGTTGGTGCCATCGTCGAGAGTCTTCTCCCTCGCGCCGAGCTTGCGGCCCCTGTTCTCGCTGCCGTCTCTTCTGCTGTTGCTGAGATCCTCGCCTCTGCCCCCACTGTTGCTCCTCGCGAGGCTCTCCCTCCTCTGGATCTTACCGCTGCCACCTCCCTCGTCGGCGAGACCCTCAAGACGGCGCTTCCCCGCGGCCTGAACCTCCCCGTCGAGGTCCCCGCCGTTGCCATCCCCCCCGTGGCCACCAGCATCGCTCTCACCGTCGAGCTCCCCGTCATCGCCGCTCGCACCGACCTGCCCGAGCTCCCCCTGACCACCCTGGTCCCCGTTGTCAAGACCCCCAAGGTCGAGGTCCCCAAAATCACCATCCCCGATCTCAGCGGCAAGATCCCCACCGTCCCCGTCGCCAACTGAGCAGCCGCCGAACTGGGCGCTTGGCACAAAGAACGATTCCGAAAGGAGCTGGACTGATCAGAGTTGAGTTGAGCAAGGAGTCTCGGGGGGGAGTGGCTTGGTTCGGGGGAGGATTTCTCCACACTGGAAGCTTCAGGGTTCAAGGAGCAGGGGAGTTGGTGGTAATTCGCACTAATATGATCGACACTTTGGGAATATTTACTTATATTTACTTTGGCACTCGTACTTAATCAGGCGGTATTTAGCGGAGGATCTAATTGATGACTTTCACAACCTTGAAGCTCAAAGGAGAGCCCCTGAACAGGGCATGAATCTGCTTATTGTTCACGAGCTTATTGGAAACAATGATTCCCATCCAGAAAAACGGCCACGGCGCGCACGCTTCTCACGAGTCTTCATCCGAACCTCTCTCACACACACACATGTCCCAAGGCACCAACCAGGCTTGATGCTTACACGTTAGTCGAGCCGTCGAGAGTCTGCCATGCCGGATTCGTCCTACCTCCATCGTCCGAGAGTCCGTCCGGCTCCTCACGCTGATGCCGGAGTTGGCCCAAGATCGACATCAATAATTGAGAGTGCCGGTGACGCCGTCCCTTAATTACTTTCAAACAATGGAGTGGCACTCAATCTGAATCGTACACCCAGACAGCGCAGCACCCAGTCAGCAGCAGCAACAAAGCCTAGCAGAGAGGTCCATAAAGTCTGGCTGACGTCTTCTTCCTGTTGAGCATGTCCTTATTGCGCTTCGTTCGACAACATTCGCTTCATCCACTCTCTTTTAAGCAGCATCGAGCTCGAGCTCACCCACGTCCGTCCCTTCACCCAAGTCAGTCGTTTACTACACACACAACACAACACACACAACACACACACAAGACAGCCAACCCCTTGAGAAGCCCAACATGATCTTTGCCCACTCCTTCGTCATGGCCCTCGCCGCCCTGGGCGTCTCCGCGGTCCCGGCGCCCCAGACGTACGCCACCACCGACCCGTCCTTCCAGGACCAGTGCGTCGGCGTCGAGTGCCCGGCCGACACCTCCTGCAAGGCCTTCGACTTTGGCCTCGAGAAGCCCGTCGCCTGCGAGGCCCACCCCAACGCCACGCTGCCCGCCGACGTCGAGCAGTGCGGCGGCGTCATCTGCCCGACCGGCACCTTTTGCTGCAACTCGTCCTGCGGCGTGTGCGCCAAGCCCGGCGACCTGTGCCGGCAGTGGTTCTGCTAGAGGCTTGAGAGTCTGAGAGTCTGGAGGGCACACACAAGGATGGGGGTTGTAGGCTTTTTGCTTGTCGGAGGATATATCACGGGCGGAGTTACGGCGCACCTGGGAATGCAATGCGGATGACTTCAGATTCAGATTCAGGGAGGCAATATTTCAGGAGCCTCTTCTGCATGAGTCGTTCATAAACGACAAAAGTACGGAGGCATTGACAATAACAAATCAAACAACCCGGCGTTTCTTCACATTGTTCACAACGTCGGTTCTCTAAACGCATCACGTTTCGTTCTCGTTGTCCACTTGCATAGCATAATGTACTCCAACGTCCTTGGTGCCGATTTGACGTGTGTTATTGCATCCCAAAGACATCCGATGGGGGGAATCTAGCAAAAAGAGTTTGTGCTATTACTCACGTTCCGTCACAAGACTCATGCACGATGCTGACTGCCACCACGATCCTGGTCCACCAGCCCCTTTCTGCAACCTTGGGGGTCCATCTCACGATGACCGCACTCAGATCACCCTTGTGTGTCTTCCCCAAAGCATCACCAGACGCCCGTAGCCAATGTGCCCAGAGTGCTGGAAAAGGGGGGGGGCCCTTCTCCACAGCGTAATTCCCTCTGAACTTTGCGTCTGATGTTTAGACCACACAGGCGCTGAGCCTTTGGTGACGGGGAACTGAACTCTGGCTTCTGGGCCATCCCTGTCTCGGCGTAGTCTCTCTCCCAGTGGTCGAAGAGCTTCCCACCCGTGAACGTGGACCGTCGAGTCCGGCGCCGCGTTGGTCCGGCGACGAAAGGTGTCCTACCTAGGACTTGCCGCGGGGTATACCACGACGTGTCGGCCTCTGAACGACGTGCCGGGGTGTTGGGACCCGCCCCAGCTCGAGTATCGTGGGGGAGAATGTCCTTGACGCTCGTGAAACGATGGGTGATGGCTTCTTCTGGCTTGGCCTGGAACGGAGGGTACCGGATCACACAGGGGCAGCGGATGCCGCCTTCGGTGACCCAGCACTTGGGATCTTCTGGACGGCGCCGTCGCGGCGCTCGCCCAGCGTGCACCTGGTGTCGTGTCAGTGGGTGCGAGTCATGGACGTGTGTGGATGGATGGGCTGCGCTGCGCCGGGAGGAGAGGTTGCACTCACCATACCACGCAAACGAGGCCTTGTCGGCCATGTTGTCCAGGCTGTTGTCGTCGTACTTTTGGACGACTCCTGCAAACGTGGTCTCGCCGCCCATCATCTAATCGAGGTAAATCGTCTCTCGTCAGTACCACTCGCAACCTGACGACGAAACCGTCTCAACGTACCGGAATAGCCTCTAGAGCGGCTCCTTCAGCGCCATTGTCCGACATGAACAGGACAAAGGTGTTATCGAGCTCGCCGTTAGACGTCAGGTGCTCGATGACTCTTCCGATGCTCTCGTCAACCAGCTCAACCAAGGCAGCAAACACTTTCATCTTTCTCGCCGATTCCTTGCGCTCGAGGTCCGTCGTGTCTTTCCACTCTTTGTCGACGACACCCGGCCGCCATCGTACTTTCCGGCTGCGCGTAGGCAGTTGAATTCCACGCCTCGTGATTCTGAGCCATCCAAGCAATCTCATCACATCTCTGAACAACTTCCCTGGGAGCCTGGAGTGGCCAGTGGGGAGCGGTAAAGGGATTATAGGCGAAGCAGGGCTCCTCCTTCTCCGCGTCAGTCCGCTCCTCGAGAAGCGTAATCATGCGATCGGTAAAGTATCGTGTCGAGTAGAAGTCCTCGGGCACGTCCGTTCTGTGGTTGATGAAGCTGTCGCCATCCATCCAGTGGCCCTAGGTGTCGAGACACGGAAGCTTGAACTCGTCGTCGTCCAGCTGCGGCTCGTACGCGTGGTGGTTTCCTGAGCCGGGAAGGAATTTGTGAAGTTCTTGTCGAGTCCGCGACTACACGGCGCTAGCCCCCTCATCAGGCCAAGATACATGTAGTTTCCTCGGTCAGCAGAACGCCCGCCAGCTTCTCGAAACTACCTCGACTGCTTGCCATTTGCCAGACATGATGGTGTGGTAGCCAACGTCCTGCAGGATCTCGGACAGGGCCTCGACTCTCCAGTTGAGGTAGCCCTTGTGGCCAGGCTTGTCCTTGAAGTAGTCGCCGAACCGTCGCATGTGCTCCAACATTTGGCCTCTCTCCGTGTTAGCAGAGGCTATCCATTTGTAACTTCGAGGCTGGCTACTCACCGAGAAGTAACAAGCATCGCGAGTTGCAGAGGTCGACAATGGAGGATTCTCTACGTGACAACGGCTGGGCAGAAAAGCGTCTCGAGAGCAAGCTGTGGGATACCATGTCGTAATGTTGAATTCTGAGCCAAAGAACTAATTGTGCACTTCTTGGAAAGAAACATATTCGGTTCTTTGTGTGAGAAGAGGACCAGAAGCCCGCCTTTCGCCAAGATACTCAGCATCCAAGGGAAAGGCAATGTCTCGGCAACGGCCATTTCTACCCTTGTCTTGCAACCAGTAACAGGCGGATCCTACATGTCGGAATCTCGCCAATCAATCATGCCGAATTATTTGTCTACAAGACAAAGCACTCAAAGTCCCTGTCCGCAAGCGTACACTACGACCGGGAGAGCGTTGACGGGGAGAGACGGGGAGAGGCGGGGAGATGTGTCTCTGATCTGGACACGCTATTCAGATTCAAGACTAGAAGAGAATCCTCACAGACGTGAGGGGAGCCAACGACCCCGTCACGGATACAGGCGACACGACTTGAGCTGCCAGTCTACATGATGAAGCTGGTTGTGACATTTCCGAGTCCATCTTGTGCAGCGCCAACGTCCGATGAGTCGTTGATTGAGGTTGCTATTGCGCAATACAGGCCCTGAATGTTGCAGAATATCAATCTTCCAAGATGGCTGATACAAGACATCTCTATCCTCTTGGAGATTGCCCGAGTCGACAAAGCCCACGCCGCGACGATTGTGTCGTCGACGTCAACTTCTCCCTCCAAGCAGCCGGCTCCGTCTTGGCCAGCGTGTACGGCGCCGTCTTCGTGAAGCAGCTCGGTTTCATCAACCCCTTCACCGTGACCATGAGCACCTCGAGAGCATCGACATCCTCATGTGTCTGTGCTCCATGGTCCTGCTATGGGACGGAGGTGAGCAGTCAACCCACCCCCTCTTTTATTCTTGTTTTATTCCCCTCGTCCAGGAACACATTTCCAAGACGGGATTGGCTGACACGGAACCCCGGCACCGCGGAAGTGTCGTCTTCTTCGGCGGATCGATTCAGACGGCCGGCCTCTTCGCCACGGGAGCTCTCGGACTCGTCCCCAAACCGAGCGTGTCCTTCAAGTCGGCCATGATGATCGTCATGACGACTGGCTTCAGGCCGGGATGGACGCGCGCCCACTTCGCAGATCCTCACGGCCGAGATCCCCAGCATGCGACTCGGCAAAATCACCCACCGGACTGCGTGGTCAACATTGCCGTGCAGTTCACCGTCGCCTTCGCCATGCCGTACCTGCTCAACGCGCCCTACGCAAACCTGGGGGTCCAAGGTCGGTCTGATCTTCGGGAGTGTCTCTCGCTCGTATTTTGTCTACCTGTGCGTCCCCGAGTGCAGTGGCCGCTCGCTGGAAGAGGCCGACCTGCTCTTTGAGATGAAGGTGCCGATGCGCAGCCTTCAGAAGACGGACCTTGACCGCTTGGATATCCACGTATACAGTCGGAAACTAGACGAAGAGACTGCATCAAAGAGTGTCTCTGATTTGCAGATTTAGAGCACAAGGATAATCATTCTTCTCTACCCATGTCTTGTGGCGTTGGATATCGAGATGGTTCACATTGTCCACAACTAGCGGTAGGCCACAATAGTCTAAAGCACCAATTCAATTCAACGTCTATCCAGTAGCAATCGAACCTAAGCAATACAAAGATATCTCGTACACAATGTCGCCAGACCCCAAAGCCAAAGGAGTGACGCGCCACATGTTACTCCCCCTTCCCGCGAGTCCGTTACATCATAAGACAAAACGAAGCGTGCACAAAACTACCATGATCATTATTCCCTCCACCCTTCTCTCCCAATGTATCGCACCGTGTTCATCCATTCATGCAAAGTGTAAATTGTCCGCGCTTGTGTCCAGAAACAGGCAAGCAAGTCGCTTAGAGCATGAAGGCGCCGAGGGCAAAGGCACCGGCAACGGCAACACCGGCAGCGGCGAGCAGGCTGTTGCTGCCGGGGACGTTGACGACGCCGGCGGCGGAGTTGGGAGCGCCGGTCTGGCCACCGCCCTGGATGGTGGAGGTGGCGACGGAGGGGAAGCCGCCGACGTTGGAGGTCAGGAAGGTGGTGGTGATGGCGCGCTCGGTGCTGCGGCTGCTGCTGTGGGTGGAGGAGGGAGCAGCAGTCTGACCGCCGCCGAGGGTGGTGGTGAGCTGGGAGCTGGCAGTCAGACGAGTGGCCAAGACGATGACGGTGTTGGCGGCGCTGGTGGCGGAAGAGGCATAGGAAGTGCTCTGGAAGCCGCAGTCGGCCATGATGCTGTTGATACCTGTTGGCAGAGAGAGAGAGAACAACTTGTTAGCTTCACGGCTCACTGTACAAGATGGGTCAAGACTGGTCTTGCGGACGGGGAGACATACCCTCCAGGCTGCGCTGCTGGTCGGTGGGAACCTTCTCGGACATGCAAGAAGAGCACTGGGCGGCCAGGTTCTTGACATCGAAAGAGGTGTTGGTGCAGACGCACTGGGCGTCGAGCTGGTCCTGGAGCTGGTCGCTGTTGTTGTTGCCCTGGCCGGGGATGAAGTTGACGGTGCAGATGTTGCCGAGGTCACGGATGGGGCGGCAGATGGCGGTACAGTCCTGGGGGATGTCGTTGGTGTTGAGGCGGAGGTCGGCGCGGACGACCACGGCGGCCAGAGAAAGGGCGAGAACCTTGGACTGCATTTTGAAAGGTTGACGGGGGGGGCGGTTGTTGGTTGGTGAGATGAGGTTGTTGTGATGTTGTTGAGAGAAGAAGAAGCTGAGCGAGCGTTAAGCCG
Source organism: Colletotrichum trifolii (assembly GCA_004367215.1). NCBI lineage: Eukaryota > Fungi > Ascomycota > Sordariomycetes > Glomerellales > Glomerellaceae > Colletotrichum > Colletotrichum trifolii. Next base: position 89,821 of record RYZW01000103.1, on the reverse strand, counting down.
AGGCTGCGAAGTGTTGTAAAAGGGCGATAGACTAGCTGTCGAAGTTGAATAGAAGACGGTTGAATGTGATCCGATGAGGAGAGAAAAGAAAGCGTGAGAGACGGGATCGTGATAGCATATTTATGTCTCGTGTATCAACCGCGGGGGCGTGAGCACGTCGAGGTCGACCCGGATATCCGCCTCGGTCGTCTGCTGCAGACCCCAAGGCGTCGAAACAAGCGGCAGCGTGTGCCATGACAGGACGAGTCGGTGGCACTGATGGGGACGATGGTTGGGAACGGCACCCAGTCCACGAACGAGATGGACTGCTGCTGCGGACGAAGGCGTTGCCAAGATGCACCGCAGAGGCCCCGAGCTGTCCAAGCCTCGTACCCGAGGGATAGTGACGCTATCTGTTCCTGGAGTACGGATACAGAGTATGAGCACTCTCAGCCGAAGAGTGTTGGCTGGTCTGTCTCTCACACACACTCTCTCTGTGTGTGTGTCTGTATTCGTACCTGGCTGTGCGGTGCAGCATGGCCCAAGACCTTGCATTCGGGGCATGGTAGCCCAGATGAGCTTTGTGGAGGGACAAGATCGTGAAACGTCCATTTGCCTGTCATTCTCGTGCCTTTCGACGCCTCTCCATCCACGTGAATCGGCCCAAGACTAGTGCTTCCTGTCCAGACCAAGCTTGACTGCTAGCGTTCTCCGGTAGTCTCTCTGACATGCTCTCGAGGTTGGGCTGGCTCTTCTCCGAGGGCAGTGTTTTTCGACGTGGGCGAAGTAATGCAGGGAGAGTTGAGGCACTGCACGAGTCTCTGCGAGCTGTATCTGGCCCTCTCTCTTGCGTTTTCGTTTGATCCCCCTTGTTGGAGAAGTTCGCCCCGAGTCTGTGATGACATGACCCTGCACATACGGATTCAGTATCCTCTTTGGACCTTTTCCATCCTCTCGAGGCTCATCTTGAGGTTCGGGGGATCGAGATCCGGGAGTTGGAAAGGGTGCTCCGTTACCAGGGGAGAACATCTGAGCCAGCACGACGCACTGAGTATGTTCGTGCCGCCGGCCACCGCCAGTTCCGCATCCTGGCTCTAGAAAGATGCTTGATCACTCAAGGTTGCGGGAGATGAAGCCGGACAGCTGCCAGTGCCCAAACCCTCCTCGGACACTTCCCTCCCCATCCATTCGGTTGGCCGCAGTGACGAGGATAGGGCCGCCACCATGCTCTTCGGCTTTACTCTATTCTCTACCCTTGTAAGCTCAGAGCCACTCCTGCTCCCAGCGCTGACTGTTTCCTTGTCCACCCAGCCGTGCCAGCCTCCAGGGTCTCGGCGGAAGCCCGCACAGTGACACTCAGTCCTCTGTCGTCCTGACGATCCCTCGCTGTTAGTGTGTCGGGTTTCATCTTCCATCATAGCACCTGGCCGTGCGCAAGGTGGCTTGGGAGTCTCTGTTCCACCTCCAAGTTGCTTACCCCAAGCAGACCGTCCGTTGTCAGGACTCTTGAAATCCGTCTGGCTGCCTTGCTGGCTCCGTACATGAGTCACGCCGTATTGCCGATTCACCGTTGCAGACGGCTGATTCAACCCTTTGTGAGATTCGTAGGTGATGTTGTAAAGGCATTCGTCAGGAGCCTTGATGAAGTCACTACTAACCGCGTCGAGCTAGCTTGGCTCGCAAGACGCTCAGAAACAAAAAGCGTCTGTGCATGAGCAATGGTTCTTGGCTGTTGGTTTGAGGAGGCAAAGAGGTGCTCACCACGTCTTGCGGACCCGAGAGTAATTAACCGAGAGATAGGTAGTAGGAGAGAGGCCAAAGTCGATGAGAACTTGGAAGGTATAGTCAGGCGACCCATCTGGTAGACCCTCATTGGCGTGGTCTAGACAAGGCCATGTCTCGTCAGACGGATCATCGCCTGGGGAACCGTATTAACTAATCAGCAATGGCCTTGTTGAACGCCACAAAGTTGAGCGCTGGGTCCTGGAAATTTCGATTGAGCTTCTAGCCTGCTCGCCAACCAAGTGGAGGAAGGTCACGAGCAGAAAAAGACCCTTAGGTAGCAGTTGCAATGATGAGAACACACCTGATTTACTTGCTGTCGTTCGTGAGATGCGGCAGGATAAGCTGCTTGGGACGGCCAAAGATCACTAGCACGCCCCTGTTCATAATCCCATGCCAAAGGAGACGTTTGACATTGCCCAGAAGATAGTGGACGACTGACTCCTCAAAACTCAAGCCAGACCATGGTAGGTTGTGCCTACGTCGGGACATGTTCGTCCCAGGTATAAGCTACCACGAACGAGCGGGAACTCCTCTCCTCTGCCCCAAGCTTCTGCTCCATCTCAACTCGGCCAACGCCACAGATCGCAGCGGTGCAAGTCGAGTGCCACGCTGCCGGATTTCTCCCAGCAAGCTCGCAGTGTAGATGCCGTCCAGCTTCAGATGCTTCGCAATCCGTGAGGCGGAGCGCCTGCATTGCGGCGTAGGGACTTTCGATGCGACAGTAAAAGCCCCAAACAGGAGACTGCAGACTTGCTGGTGCAACAAGACACGGCCACAGCTCCGAGTAGAGAATATGCACTCGGAACGAGGCAGTATGCAAAGCAGTCTGCAGGCGCTGTACCCCGCGCTCTACTACGGATGGGAGCAATGATCAAGGCATCACTACCAGACGAGGAGTAATGCTGAGCCGCCAAAGAGCGGTGATGCTCGGCCAACGGGTTGCAGACCTCGCGCGCTCGGGGAGGGACTGAGCGTCAAGTTTGCCTCGTCAGAGGCAAATATAGACGACAAAATGTTTTCGCGCCGTCGAGGGAATCAATCACCCACAGCCAATGAAAATCTTTTTTCGGGGTATCGACGTCTGTGTTTTCCCTCGCGTACAAGCTGGCAAGGACGCAGAGAGCCCCGTTCCTGAGGAGAAGATGACTCTCGGTGTGCGCCGAGATTGCCCGGCGTCGAGGCATGTCAGGGCAGTCCGTGCTCTGCTTCTCCAGACAAGCATCACATGTCTTCCGGGCCTCCTGGTGCGTGTCATGGCGGACGAAGTGCTCAGCGTGCTGTCGGTGGCAAGATGGGAGGTCCGGTGATTGTCCGTCGGACCCATGAAATGGGTCCTCGCATGGGTTGTTAATGCTGACATGACTCTTGTATTTCTGCCAGAAACCCGTCCTTGTGTTCTTGTAGACGAGCTGCGGTATCGAATTGCTTTCGCGCCGCTGCAAGCAAGCGTTGGGGTCGTCATCTTGATGTTGGTACCACAGTCGCGGATCTAGAAGATCACGACCCGCACGAGGTTCAGGAGTAACGGGAGAAACAGGATCAATACTGATGACTCCTGCATTCAAGTCCTTTTCTGTACGCTGACTTGACGATAGTGACGCAAACGTCATTCTATTCAGGCTGCTGTTCCAGCAAATATCCTCACATCCAGTCATTTCGACGCTGGAAAACCAATATCCGCCAGTATTCCTCTCATACGGGCCACCGCAGCCATCTCTGCCTGGCCAGGGTCTTGCGACGTTGTTGGAGCGACCAAAGCTGGAGGGCGCGACTGGCCATCCGAGGCCGGCGAGTCAACAAACCGGCTGATGGAGTAGCTCAGGGCTGAGGGCGGGGCCGACGGGACGGGGATAGTGGGGCGCTGGGCGGGACTGGTCGGGACCATCGGCGGGGTCGTCACTCCGGAGGCACTGTTCGGGAGCGAACCGGAAGTTCAGGATTGCGGACGGCCGGGACAGGTGGCATCCAATCGGTGATGAGGGTCTTCCGTCTCGGAGCTCTACAGGATCTAGGTAATGAGGTCGCAGTGTGATATCGAGCGAAGCAAGGCTTGGAGGGATATCGATGGGCATGAGCAAGACGCATCTTGAGGATCGGACCATAGAAGGGAAAGAAGTGTTCTTGTACTTTCGTCATCGGGCAGCTGGCGAGAGAGATCCTCGTGGGGGGGGGGGGGCATAGGGGTGGGGGGGGGGGGGGCATAGTGGAAGGAGAGGGAGCATGAAGTGTGGTTGTGGCAGATCATGGACAGCAGTTAGCCTCGCGGCACTACATTCGCCTCGGCCAACAGCACCCACCAAGCTTACCATCGTGGCATGTCTACGATGACGGCATGGCCGTTCCAGACCTCGGGCGCCACGAACGACGCTGTCCAGCCTGACGGAGGGCAAAACGGTCCGCGGACCATTTCCGACAAACATATCTGGTGGAATAGTTGGACACTTGATTTGGGTAAGGCAGTCGGCGTGGATCAAGCAGTCACCCGCCGCTCCGACTCCGTCCAATTCTATGAATGGAGATTCAACNTCCTAATTCTATGAATGGAGATTCAACATGTTTAGCTCCTAATTGCATTAATATTAAGAAATTAGCTACGAATACATAGAAGAATGCTTTACTTAAAGGTCTAAATTGGTAACCTTTGGATTCTCCTAAATCTGTATAAGGTAATGTTAATATAATTAATATTGCACTAAACATAGCAAGAACTCCTAATAATTTATTAGGTATAGATCTTAATATAGCGTAGAAAGGTAATAAATATCATTCTGGAACTATAGCAGCAGGAGTTTGCATAGGGTTAGCCATTATATAGTTATCACTATCTCCTAATACATTAGGCATGAAGAATACAAATAGGCTTAATCCAAATACAAACATAAATATAGTAATTAAATCTTTAAATAAATAGTAAGGAGCAAAAGGTATTCTATCGTAATTACCAGAAACACCTAATGGGTTACTTGATCCTACTGTGTCATGTAATGCGATTAAATGCATTAAAACTAATGCAGCTAATACGAATGGTAATACAAAGTGTAAAGCAAAGAATCTGTTTAAAGTAGCGTTATTAACAGAGAAACCTCCTCAAACTTGGTGACGATCCCTCAGTCTTCAAGGATCTAGACCCAGACTCTCTCCCTGTCTCTCTCTTTCCCTCTGGGCGAAATGGGAAAAGCTGAAAATGCCATGGGCAGCACAGAGACACCTGACTCGGTCGTCCAAATACGCATCCCCGATCGAGCACTGAGGGTCGTTTTCTGCCAGGGTCGGTTCGGGTGACTGCAGCAAATTGCGTGAGATGCAGCGAATCCTGTCGGTTCTCATCACCATCCTGGACGATGAGGGCCTAGACCACGCGTTTCCAATTGGCACTGACGTCACGCCACTGAGTCCGCAAATCACGGCGATTTGGGCTTTTGTGACTGGGAAAAGGGTCCAGAGAATGGAAATCGCCTTTGCAACGCCGGCAATCTCAGAACTCCATCAGCAATTCTAGCCCGTCATTCGTCAAGCTGGTGGTTGGACCCTCCAGTCCATCCACCACCTTGCAATGGTCCCTGAATTTGGGCAGATCGGCCCCGCATCTGTTGGGGCAAGGCGGACGCCACGTGTGGCTATATTTGAGTGAGTAAGGATTGCAGCCCCGTCAGCTGTTCTTTCAACTCATTGGGTATATCATTACTACTGGTCGTACTCTAGGGTTCATAGGTCATTGCTTGCCGTGATTATCTGCCCCCGTGTCGGTTTTGTACAGGACTCCCACTCGCGCCAGCAGGAGCATCTTCGTTTCCCCGCACACCTCAAACTCAGACGTAAACGTCAACTTGGCTGCCCACTTTGTTGCGGGGGAGTTTGGCAGAAGTTGAACTGGTATTCGAAGTTCTGTCCAAAAACCAACACCGAATCCTTCAGGTAGCTCGGCGGCGACTTGTGATCTCGCCTTCTCGGAATCGTTTTTTGAGGCGTAGTAGTCTCTTTATAGCCTTTTGGGGGTGTTCTTCGCGGCTCGCGGGTCTTACGCCACGTCCTCTTGACAGCAGAAGGGGTCAATGGCCGCTCTTTCTCGTCGTTGGAAAAGTCGCATGCCAGCACGCCAAACTTGACCTTCCCAGGATCCTTGTGAGAGCTGAGTTTGCTGCCCTTGGCGTACTGATTAAAGCGATCTCGGACCCAGGACAGTGTCTCGAAAACTCGCGATCTGATGTGCCAATCGTTCCGGTCGAACTCAAAAAACACCTTGCCGTCGCTGCGGTACCTGGTGTACAAATTCTCTGCGCTCTTTTGAGCTACAAAGGCTTTGCTTCTCGGACGGGTAGGCGCAGAACCCTTTGGTGGTATCGTGACGCCCTCGGCTCCTGGGCCGTGGTGACTTTTCGTGCGTGCAACACGCTGGGCTTGGCCTTGTGACTTGGCCTCAGATTCTGCAGACAGCCGGTCAGTACGACGTTCATAACGGTCCGAACCCGGTCGCCCACCTTCACCTGGCCTGTCTCTTCCTGCTTGCTTGGCGTTGGGCGTTTTGGAGGCTGCTTTCCTTGTGTCGTCGAAGTCGACATCCACTTCCTCTCGCCGCCGAAGGTGGTAATCGATAAAGTAAAACTCTTCCAGCCTTGGGAGGTAGCGCGCGAGAAACTCGTAAAGATGGAGCGGATAGGCAGTCTTGCGATCTCCGTGATGAACACGTCCACACCGAAAGCACTGGCGGAAGTTGTTCTTGGATTCCCAAGAGTGGCAGTACCGCACAGCCACACGGCGGACGTTTGCCAGCTCTGGCAAGCGAATGTCGAGAGACACTCGACAGCCCTTTGTAAAGGTTTCGGGCTCAAGATATTCCAAGCAGACGACATCGTTAGATTCGGCAAGGCTCACGACATGGCCGTTGTCAAGCATCAGCCCTCCTGGCTGCGCTTTCAGACGGGCTGCCACAGCTTTCGCCTCATGGCATGTCAACGAAAGCTTGTTCATGATCCGGTGCAGCCTTATGTAGTTGGATTCATTCGCCTGCAGGGTGGGGTAGAGCGGTCCCAGCGAGGCAGCATGGAGGGTAGCGGGCATGGCCTCGTCGCCGAGACCGGGCAGCTCGTCAATTCCATAGTCGTCGTCCTCTATAAGGTGGGGTTCATGGCCGTTGCCCATGGAGAAAACGGGCGCAGTGGTTGTAAGGCGAAGAAAGTTCATGCCGGGCTCGAGTATTGCGTACTCCCATATCCGCTGTCGTAATTCGGGAGGCAGTCTTGGAAACGGTGCGAAAGAGCGAGCGGTTATGGGTATATCGAACTTGAAAAGCGGCGACGCCATACTAGGCAGTTTGCGATGTGGGCGTCGGGCTCGGACGGCAGAATTGATGTGCCGATAAAGGAATGGTAGTTGGAAATGTAATGTGGAAAGCGAGCAGGTATGCGAATCCTCCCGAGCGAGAGGGGCAGAGAGAGCCTTGACGTCCAAGGCGTGGGTGATTCAGTAGGTGGCCCTTTTGACGGTGAGCAGGATGGTCTGTGTGCTACCCTTGTGACGGCCTGTGAAAGAACCTCGACTAGGTTCGAATCGCGGGGCAGTCGTGGCGGTTGACGAATGACTGTTGCCACGAGCAGAGGCGAGCTGGGTAGCGGTGAGTCGTCGCTTGAGCTTCGACTCACGATGGTTTCTGGCAAAAGGCAGGAGGAAATTGAGAAAGTCGAAAGCCGGATGATTAAGCAGTAGGATGAACAGCACGAAGAGAAAGAGAGAAAAACCACGAATGTGGCAGTTAACCTGGAAGTTAACCTTGAAGGAAACCACGACCCAAGCCAAGTAAAGCCAGAGCAAGTGCCAGTGCCATCTGTCTGCTTTTTCCGTTGGGAAAAAACCTTGACGTATGGCATTTGAGCAGGACCCTGATGAGGTGGCTGCCTTCCTTCCGCGTCTTCCTCTCCCGCCTCGCCAGAGAGAGCTCACGTGAAGCAATGCCTCGCATGAACTTTGGAAGCTGCTTGCCTAAGCCACTTTACCTCTTAGACTTACTTATTCTTGGATAATTTTCATCACTCAGTCGCTCACTCACTCACTTGCTCGCTTACTAGTCTTGCGATTGTCACTCAATCACTCGCCCCCGCAACGCTGGCCGATTCACTGATTCGATGCGCTGGTCTTGCGATGTCCAAAATAACAAGCGTGTTCATTCTATCTATAGACGCTCATCATCGCCTCACCAGCCTCTCTAGCCATCGCACGACTGCTCTGAGGTCGTTACCGACAGGCTCGTGTCTCCTCCGCGCCTCTTCCAACCCGCCCTTGCGATATCCTCCTGGAAAGCATATCCATAGACCGAGTAGGACTACCAACACCGCCAACGCTATGGGTTGAAGCACCCACACCCCGCTACTACTGGCGATAGCTCCGATACCAAACGGGATGATTGCACTCCCGGCGCCACCAAAAGCAGCAGCAAATCCGATTACGCTGACGTGATTATCGCTGGGCAAGAGCTTCGCAACAGCCACAATTGCGGCTGGAAATAGGGGACCCAGGAAGAAGCCAAGAAGGGTAACGAAAACGATGGAGGCGACAAAGTTTGGCACCAGCCAGTACAGAAGCTGAAGAGCCATGGAAAGCAGCAGGTAGATGGCAATAGCGCGCTTCTCGCCAACCCTGCCCGTGACGAAGCCGAGGATGAGTCGGCCGAGGGTGAGACCCAACCAGAAGAGCACCGTCGTGATACCGGCCAGGAAAGGTTCCGCGTGTCGGACCCTGAGCATGAAGGTAACGATCCAGCCTCCGAGAGCCACTTCGACGCCGACGTACGCGAGGAGATACAGAGACAGCAGCCACGTCATGGGCTTCTTGACGACTGCCGCCGTCGAGGCGTGATGGCCGCTGCCAGTCGAAGAGGGGTGCTTCTCGCGGTGTTCCTTGCCCGTCGCGCCCCAGAAGGCAGCCGATGTGAGAAAAAGAGCCAGCACGGTGAGAGACGTCATGACGTAGTAGAATGTGTACCACTCCATGTCCGCCTTGGTGACCATGGCCGAGGCGATGAGCGGGCCTAGCGTCGCCCCGAGACCGTAGGCACCGTGGAGGAAGCCGAGGAGCTCGTTCGAGTTCTGCATGTTGCCTATCCAGGCGTTCCATCCGCTGTCTTCCAGACCATTTCCGTAGCCCGCCACCGCCAGAGCGAAAGGGAGTAGGGCATAGGGAGGGTGGAGGGAGAGTGAGAGAAACCCGACAGCCCGACAGATGGGCCCGATGATGGCGATGCCTCGCTGACCGAGTTTGTGGTGGATGATGTTGTTAGTGAGGGCAGCGATGATGTATCCCACAAAAGGAGCCAGGAACAATAGCGACACAACTGTGTAGCTGATGTCGTAGAACGTCTCGATCTACCTAGCGTCAGTCAACGGCACGACAGCCACACGCTCAAGAGTGAGACCGACATAGGGAAGAAGAGCCTGTGGTCCAAGTCAGTTCTCGTCGTCGACGACGCTTGACGCGGGCGGAGGGATAAGTCTTACGCCGATGGCACCGTCGTTCATGCCCATGACGGTGAAGCTGTAGAGGGTGGCAAAGTATCGAAACGCTGTCGTTCGAGTGCCGTTCCACACCTCGAGCACCGGCTCCTCAGCCTGGCTGTAGTCGTCGTCGTCGTCTCCATCGTCCTTCTCATCAGCCTGCACGGTAGGCAACAGATGTTCCGCCGCCTCTTGCATCCTGCTTACTTACTCCGTGCTCATCAGAGGTGCTCGATACCCTCGACAAGAAACAAGTAGCACACGCAGAAGATCCTCAGAAAACCTGGACTCGAGAAATGAGTTGAAGAGGTGAAGAACTTCGGCGAACCCCAGACGGAAACCCGCACCGGAGCAAGTGAGGGGTTACAGTTGCGACACTCGCAGATTGGCTGAATCCGCGACACGGTCGCCCGCACCACCGTGTGACCCTTACTTTTGCCTCCCGCATTGCATACCAGAGTTCCTCGCGAACCGAGGCCGGCAATTGCTTTCCCAAGGCTCATGTGTTTCCGCGGGGTCCGGACCCGAGTCGGAGCCGATGCGGGCCGGACCAAAGTCCGTTCCACAGGTCCAAGGCCTCCGGACCCGGACGCCCAACGCTACGCTACGTTGATGCGAGAAACCGCCGGATGCGTCGAGCGATGCGAAAGGATGGGGGGCCATGTCGACCTCGGGAGTCCGCAATTACCAGATCCGACTCGAGTCCGTTGCTCAGATTGTTTACATTACGTCCCCGACTCGGAAGCGCGCAAACGCTGCCACCGGAAGAAAGTCCGCTGTTGATGGGTTTCCTCCGCCATCACCTTGACGCCGTGACTGATCGCTCACGTCGGACAAGCTAGGAGTCCATGCCGAGGGGAGGCTTCCAACGATATCCAGCCGGCGACTACACATTTCAAGTCCAAATCGCGAGTAAAGCAATAGGACGACGCATAGGGCAATAAATGCTATGAAACCGAGTCACTCGGGTTATCCGTATTCACATAGTCTAGACGCAATTCCACCAGCATACCAAATTTCAAGCCACCTTCTGATTCCGAACCAACCATCCATGGGAACATATAAACCCATCTCAAAGCCCGTCAAATAGGCTACATCTTCTTCGTCCGACCATTAAATGTACCTACCCTCCAAACCCCGGTTATGCGGCGCCCGTCTGTCTTCCCGAGTACCCATTGCCGCATAAACAACCACGCAATCGGCACGCCCACCCGCGGCACCATCGCCCGAGTTAGCCCCTCAACGGCCTCAAAGGCCTCAAATCTGCTCACTACGGCTCCACACCAGTTTCCACGGCGAGTATATATCTGGAAAACTCCTCTCCCCTGAGTTTGACGGCTTCCCGCTTGCGTAACCATTTTCGTCCGCGTTTGATCGACGCCTAGCACTGTTCCCACGATCTCTCTTTTAACGTCGACAGTCACCATTCAGTCGCTTCATCACAAGTCAAAAAGATGTTTTCTTCCAGTGAATAACAACAACTGTGGCAGCCGCAGCCGAGAAGACTCGACATCTATCCCCGTGGACTCGCTGAATGTCCAACACATGAACATCAACAGGCTTTCAGAAGCTTAGCAACGACACACGATGGACGGGCTTGGCGGGGTCGCTTCGATTAACAAAGGGGCACACTGAAGTGTCACAGGCAAGGTTGGGACCAGAGAATGGGTGAACTGATGTACATTGCAAAGCTTGAAGAGCGCCAGCGGCAAAAGAAAAGTGCGCTGGACGCCCGTGAGGAGGTCGGCTAAAAAAAGGTGCGGGTGCTTGCGGCGATATATACACCGGGTATAAATCTATCTACATTGTCTTGAGAAACGAACAGAGCTCATGTTCAGGGCGACAGTGCCCCTTGTTCTCCTTGGCCAGTCGGGTTCTGTGACGACGAAACCACGACCGCTTAGTGGCGGCTGTGGAAGAGGTCACGGGCGTGACGGCGGAGCTTCTTGGAAGGGCAGTCGTATTCATCCTCGGCGGCAGCGGAGGCAGCGGCGGAGGTGGCGGGAACGGTGCCGTTGGAAGGGGTGGTGGGAGTATAAGGGGTGGTGGGAGTGGTGGGAGTGGTGGAGGAACCCTTTCCGTACAGAGGAGGGCCGGGAGGAGTGTAGTCGACCTTGGCCTGGTAAGGGCTGAAGAGGATGCCGGGGTCGGTGGACTTGTACAGCTCGGTTCCGAGAACGCCCTCGGGGGTGGCGGTGCCGGAGCCGGTGACCTCGACGTTGACACACTGGGGGTAGTTCTGGGCGCCGTTCTCAGAGCCAGCACCGTGCATGGCAATGATCTCGTGACGGAGGACGTAGTTGCCAGGGGCAAAGTCGGCGGGGATGGTGGCAGAACCAGTGTTGTTGTTCTTGATCAGGGCGAGGGAAGCCCAGGTGCCGTCTTCGTAGCCGGACTCCTGGATCTTGACCCACTTGAGGGTGGCAGGGTCGGCGGTGGTGCAGTCACCATCGCACTTGGCGGCGTAGGTCAGGACGGGACCCATGTGAGAATCGGGCCAGGCGGTCCAGAGGAAGTCGACGGTGCCTCCGGCAGCGATCTTGGCCGACTTCTTGCCGGGAGCAGCTTTCTTGTGGCAGACAATGTCGACGGTCTGGTAGCCGGTGCCGTCAACGAAGCCGTTGTCGAGGTTCTCGGCAGACCAGGCGGCAACGATAGGGACCTCCTTGCCGTTCTGCTTGGCGTAGTAGTAGTCCAGGCTGTAGCCGGGCTCGTAGACGCTATCGAGGCGGAAGCCAGTGACGTGGCCGTGGGCGAGAGCGCCAGCGGCGAGGGAGCCAACGAGGGCAACGGTGTTCATGACGGAAGGCATCTTGAAAGTGTGGAAAGAAGGTTGGTTCCTAAGGAGAAAGGAGGGGGGGATACGTGTTTGAAAGAATGAGCTTGTTCGAGGATGTAAAAGGTTTGCAAAAGAATGTCCCAGCTTCACACAGTGAAGAACTGACGGTAAGACGGTTGAAAAAGAATGAAGGTGGTGTAAAAAACCAGAGAATGTGTGCGACCTTGCAATGTTGGATGCTGAGCAGAAGAGAAAGACGGGATGAAATACGAGGGAATCATGGACGTATTTATCTCGGCCAGAGAGCCACGATACACCACAACACACGGCAGAGAGCGAGCACACCCCTTCGACATGATCCCTCCCGCTACCCACATACCCAGACCCAGTCGACCTACCTATCCTGTGAGACTCTGGCTCTGGTAGTCTGGGGCATAGGCAGTGGAGAGACAGGAAACTTCATCAGACCGAAACACCAATGTGCGAACCGGAGTGGTGGAATTATGGGGGGTTCACCCGGTCAAGGCCGGGGAGCCATCGCCGCATTCAGGTGTACTCTGGTTGGGAAGGGCGACCGGTCTGGAAGAGATGAGATGGAGGCCGTCCCGCCGCTCGACCTGCTCCAGCGCTTCGTCGTCACTCGTTGGTGTTGGCTGCCTGCCTTGCCATGCCGCCGTGCACCGCGACCTGGATGATCACTGATCTGGCCCAGGGGCATCGGGCTTGGCCAGCTGGGATCCCGACTGGACCCAGGCATGTGTATTGCGAGTACTGTGCAGAGATGGGATGCAAGGAAGGTGACGGTCGTGATGGAGTCGCTTGCAAGAGTTGAGACGAGGTCCTCCCAACCTCGGTAGGGATCTTGTGTGTTTTGCCTACCTAGTCGCAGTAAAGTAATCACCCAGATGGCGCCGTGGCCCTGGTCGACGACGATGACTGCCAGAAGCGGTACCTGAAATTGACAGGGGATCCCGTTGAAGGGGACGTCGTCGACAAAGCTTTCCAGTTCGACGGCAACGATACTTGTAGTCTCTGCAAAGTCGGCCACTAGCGAATCAACGAGGCCAGTCGAGACAACGATACATACACATACACAGTACCGTACTGCTAGGGACTGCTTGAACTGGCAGAATTGCTCCCTCGGGGCTCCGTCGTGGCACTGAGCACAGAGTCCTGGCCATGCTTGTCGCTTGTCGAGTTGGGCCGGGCATGACTTGCATACTTGCAGACTTGCCGCTGACAGAAATTTGCAGCCTTCGTGACGATGTGAGCAGCATCGTACCGGAATCTCAGACGTAGCGCCGGGCTTGAAACAGACCCTCCTGCCGCCCTTAATATGGCAAGGTAGATCATATGAGATGCTCAGCCGAGAGGTGTGTGTGGTTCCAGCTCCACCACACCTCGGCTGCCGTGCTCAGAGCCGCTGGCGAGTACGTGATGCCCAGGGTGGCCTGTCTCTGTCGGACCTTGATACCGAGGGAGGATAAGCATAACCCCGTCATGCCCGCCACTAGTGCCTGGCTTGGCCGGACATCTCTGCTCGTGTCGGCTCCAGTTGCTGTGCTGTGCCTCGGATAGCGGTTGGTGGTGTAATTGTTAGTACAGAGCTCCGACTGAAGAATGTCAGATTTACTCTCGTCGGATTAGATCAACAGCAGACAGACGGACGACAGCTATGATAATCTCGACGGATCAGGTTGGAAGATGAAGAGGAAAAAGAAAAAAACCAATCAACAACCCTGTACTGCGGTGGCAGAATTGCTGGGCGTCTGCTTCACGGCCAACATCGACAGTCCGAAAGTCGCAATGTGGATGAGGAAAGGGAGGAGGATCGTGATCAGCACCAAGATGTGGTTCCCGGCGCCATCAGCTCGAATCTGCACCCCCTGAAGTGTTGCTCCACACTTGTTGTCCACATTATTGTTGTTATTACGGCGTAAAGCGAAGTATTGGATTCTCTTCTTTTTTTGGCCGTATCTGGACCCTCCCCCCTTTTCGCGATACGACTTCATTCTCGCACCTCCGTGTATCGCTGGCCCAGACGGTGGTCATCGCATTTCGGGCATTTCCTTGCGTCGATCTCATAGTCGAGATGAACTCGACAGCCGCCAGACCGATTCTTTTTCATGCGTCGAGACTTGGCATTTGTGACTCCATCTCTGCTCTCCTCCTCATCCCACATTCCACACCCAACGACCGAGGGCACTCTCGATGAAACACCGCCCGCATACCCGCCACCTGACCACTGTAATTGTATTGCTTGTCACTTCGTCAGCAGCAAACATTCAATCACCCTAACCGCTGGCCCTCCTGCGACCTTCAGGTTGCCGCTCACCTCTCCCTTCCACTTCTTCTTCGAGTTGTCCTCTGTTTTGGCTGACGTCTGCTAGCCCTGCAGTCGCGGCGCATCGAGCCAGACCTCCTGCAGGTCGCAGGTGTCGACGGTCTGCATCTTTCAGGGCCGCCGTCGACTACCAAGCACGTACTCAGTCTTTCCATGGCGTGGTGTTCCTGCCGTGGCGTCGCGATTCGCGATCACGCTTCAATCCGCCAGACCACGTGTCATTGAGTGTCACGAAGCTCTCACCTAGGCTTAGCTCCTGTTTTGGATAGACTTCAACTTCATCAAGCCTCCCCGGCTGTCTGCTTCGCATTGATCAGCCTCTGCCCGCTTCTCTCCCTCTGCTCAGTAATTAGACACGGCAGCTAAGTGACTGTGGCTTGTTTCTGGCCTCAGGGACCATCTCTGTTCGGTCGACAGGCCGCTGTGTCATGATAGCAGCTCAATCACATTGCGTTGCCCACAACCTGGTTCGAGTACGCAAAACTAACGTCAGACCTTGAAGGCCATGGCAAAACTTCTTCGTTAACGTCGCCAAACACGGCAAGGTTCCGCGAGGACCGCGAGCGCGGTCAAATGTTTTCTAGATGAATTCTTGGATCGCTTGCCAGAACCCTGCAGGGTCTTCCCACATGGGAAGATGGCCGGCATTGGGCACAATCTTGAGCTCTGCGCCATTCTCTCCCACCAAGCCCTTGAACCCGTCCATCGCCTTGACGAGTGCGCCCTTTCCATCCCCGTCTCCTACGACGAGCAGGCCAGGCACTTGGCAGGAGCCCAATGCCGGCTTGAGGTCGTATTCCCAGAGCGCTTGGCAGCTGTATCTGAAGCCCTCCACGTGATTTGCGGCCACCATTTCCGTCATCGAATTCACCAGCGCATCCTTTTGCATCGTGGCAGGGTGGAACCAACGGCCTACCGTCTGCTCGGCCAGCTTCGCGATGCCGGCTCCGCCATCCTCCTCCGCCACTGCAATACGGTCTTTCCAGGCCTGGGTATTGGCGGCGCTCGAGGTCACGTTGAAATCGCAAGCAACAAATTTCTTCAGGCGGTTAGGATATTTGAGAGCAAAGTTGGTCGTCGTGGCGCCTCCCATGGATACTCCGACGAGAGCATGCAGCTTGGGAATACGCAGAGAGTCGAGAACCGTCTCCAGGTCCGATGCAAGTAGGTCGAGGGTTGCAGGCACAGGGGGGCTCGGGATTGAATGCCGACCACGCGTGTCGTACCGCAAAATGCGCAGGTCCGGACGCTTTTCTTTCAGGATGGCGACGGTCGAGTCCCACATGTGCAGCGACGTCAAGAGGGAGTTGGAGAAGGCGACAGTCGGCGCACTAGGCGAGGGGTTGCCCTCCAAGCGATACGGGATGGTGAGGTTGTCTTTGGTGATGATGTATGAGCTGATGAATTGGCCGTCCCCGGCGACGGTCTGGTTCTTGCCGTCAGGGGAAGTGAAGCTGGCAGCGGCGTGCAGTTTTGCCAGATTGGACAGATCACGAGGAGCAGGGCCAAAGACGTAAAACAACGAGTAAGTGCGACGGCCCATGCTTTTGACGTGCTTGGAAGCAAATTCGCGAGCCCACTCCGTGGCCGTGGAAGCCTTGTGTTCAGGGCCGCCCAGGCCGTTTTGACGGGCGTAGTCGTGCAGGACGAAGAAGGTCGTCTGCGAGCCAGCGGCGTCACCAAGGCTGGAGATCTTGTAGAGCCTAGTCCTCAGCCAGCCGGGGACCTTGGACAACATTTCGATGTGCTCCTCCTCGTACCACTTGCGAAGGCCCGCCTCGCCGGACTCGTCGTTGACGGTGATTTCGATGGCTACAAGCTCGAGACCCTCGGCTTCCTTGTCAGAGAGCTCCTCAATGGGCAAAAACAAAGGTGCCTTGCGCTCGAGCACCAGGTCAAAGAAGTATCTGGTAACGGCGACCTGGCCGATGGTGTCTGCCTCGCGGGAGGAACGATTTGTTCGGAGAGTGGTGTAGGTGGGGGTCTCCAGGTGAGACATGGACGTGACGTCGTAGGTAGCCAGGTAGGCAGGCTCCTTGTCGTCGTTGGCACGGTATCGCAGACCGTTGGTGAAGATTTGAGGCAATCGAAGACGGGTTGGGCCGTGCTCGTTGTTGTACCACTCGTGGAATTGCTCGATGGCCAGTTCAGGCTTCGGCTGCATGGTAACGTAAAGCATTCCGGGGTTCGCCATGATGGAATTGCGTTGTTTGCATAAACGGTGCTCGAGGCAAGGCTAGCGGTCCATCAATCCGTCGTTGTTTTGGAAGAAGCGTTCGGCCAAAAGTAGTCGCAATCTGGAGCGGCGACTTCGGGGCTCCTGGTGGCAGGTAGGCGGGGCTGATGACGAACGCGGGGTCGGAATGGGACGGGGTCAGTAGTTTCGGTATCGTGACTCGGCACTAGCGGAAACCACGGGGGCCGCGCGATGCTCTCAATGTCACGGAGGAGATGGAGAGGAATTCGTGAGAGACAGGCAAGACGCTACGATGAGACGATACCGTCGCAGACCGCCTGGAGTATTCGTATTTGGCTCAGTTGAAAGCAAAGTTTGCAGTGAAGCAGAGGCACTGTCCTGGTTCGACATCGGCATTGTTGGGTGATAAATAATGCGAGGTTTCCGGGAATGTGTTTATCCAGGCTTCAGATTCGGGAGGTGGGCGATTGATGGTTCTTCCAACGAGGTTCATGTCTCCGTCTTCGGCTCCGAACCATGGGACGTTCTTTCGCAAGGAACTTGGAGGTGCTTCCGCGTGTGACTCGGCGTTTCCTTGTGGTCAGCTATGTTGTTCGAGGAGGTTGCAAATGCGAATGGATATTTGGTGATGCTTCTCAAGTAGAGCCACGCGTTTTGGGCGTCACCTGCGATGAATGCAGTAGAAGGATTTTCGAGGTGTACCAGATTGGGACTGCAGGTGCAACTCACAGAGCCCCTTCCCTCGATTGAATCCATGAATGGCTTGTCTAGGTACCTACCTATCTAAGATACCCTACATAGGTAGCAAGAGCATCGCGCGGCAACATGTTCGTCTTTCCCTTCTAACGTGTCGCATCAAGCACGCGTGGCTCAGTGAGTGGCCACCTTTGATGGGAACGAATCACTAGGAGGCCAACCTCTGGCGGCCACATAGCTACCTGATTGGGACTTTCGAGGACCAGGCAAACCGCAGTAGTCCGTGGTACTACTCAAGTGTATACCCCACCCAAGGAAGTAGACCCCGTGGCTCAACCGGCAATTACCTGTTATCGCGCAATTCGCGTTAAACTCTACAAACTCTTCCGCTTGCCCAACATTGCCATTATCGAAAAGACTTTTTTGTCTCTTCGAGCTCGTCATACTCATGCTAGTCAGCTGCAAATGATGGCACGCGAACCCACTCTTACCAGCTGCTGGCATCAGTCGTAGCTCGTTGACCAGAAGCTACCTGCGTACGAAGTGTCTGGAGAACTCCGTGTAACGCAAACCATCGAGGTCCAACAGCCAGCACATAGATCTGCGGAACCAACGACTTGTGTGCTTGTTGCAGTCGAGCTGCAGATCCCCTCGACCCCTCACTCGCGTGAAGGATGCGAAGCGAAGCGCTTCGCGTCTGAGTTGCTCACCACACCCGACACGATTACTCCGTCAGCTTCTTAGTCTGCTGCTCTGCGCATCTTTATAGACGACTGCATACTCATGTAAGACTCAAACCCTAAGTTTGCTGTCGCATGTTCCTAACTCGTCGAAGCTCATTCGCGCTCTTTCACTTCGACTGCAATTTTGTCTCACCGCCACCATGGAGGTCTTTCTCGCCAACGTCCCCCAGCAGCTGGCCGATCGCACTCTGCAAGAGGAACTGAGGCCCTACATGAAAGCTCTGGGTATCACTGAATGGTCTTGTTCCTCGAGACGAAATAAAACCATTGGCTTTATTACGTTTCTCCACTATAACGACGGTTTCACCTTTCTGAGGCGTCACGGCAAGAATGCTGCTGCTGTCGGCCACACACATACAATGTCACAGACACGCACTGGAATCGACATCTTCTTTCCCGCGCCCTTCCTTTCGAACCCCCCGAAAGAGAAGCCAAACCTTCGACTGATGGGCAAGGGCGTGTTTGCGGCCCAAAGCAACAAAGCCCCAGACCCCTACGCGCTGCGCTGTCTCGCATACCCGAAGCAACGCGAAGAGCCCACCACGGATGCGAAGGTCGTCTTCCACATCATGAGCTTGGCATGCGGGCACAATTCTTTCCGCAACCCAGTTCAGGCCTTGACCTTCGTGGAACAGTGCCGCTTGGAAGCCCGGGGCACCGCCAAGTTTGGGAAGAAACAGCTCGTCCTTGACCTCGCAGTCGACAACAAACTCGAGATTCCATACTCGTCCATCATGGAGATGATTCATAATTCTTCCCCCTGTACATTCACCCTCATACTCAGCGAGCCGCCCAGGTTCTACGGCTCCATCGACCCTTTACCCAACCAGTTCGCCCGCTTAGGCATCTCTAGCCAGGCCACCGACAAGCGATCCGATCGGTGTACAAGCTTGCCCCATCATGCCGAGCATGCCAAGTTTGCCGGCAGGTGTCTGGTATATCAGCTCAGCATCGTGGACCCCGACTTTGACTCAAAAATGAGGAGATTGGAGAAGAGGAATCTATTCAGCATTGCCCACTTCCAAATCGCCCACGACGCAAATCCTGCCAAGCGCGATCTGGACTACCTCAGCTCCTGGGATCTCTTCTACAAGAACGTGACCCGTATGGCAACGCGCAATACTCTTCCCTTTCGTATTCTTTTCCTATTGCAATCTCTAGTGTGGAATAACTTCCTTCATCCAAGAGTCGCGCACGACCTAGCCACCAAGATGGAGGTATTGTTCCGAAAGGCCAGAACACAAGGTGATCCCGACCCGTTGTCAGACCAAGCCATCAGAAACCTGCGCGACGGCACGAGAGACCTTCTGCCTTTTCCCTTCCACGATATCTCTCCCGAGGTCCTGGATCCTGATGAGATTCTCAAGTATCTCCTAGAGGTTGAAGAGCGAATCCAGACCGAAAGTGACTACAGAGTCGCCCTATATGGGCCCGAACTTGCCACGCACCAAGCATGGATCTTCAAGGCCGTGGTGACACCTACCAGAATCACGTTGCACGGGCCCGAGCTGGAGCCGCTCAATCGCATCCTTCGCAAGTATCCCAACCACACCGACTACTTCATGAGAGTCCAGTTTTGCGACGAGGACGGCACAGACCTGTTCTTTAACCCCAAGATCTCGTATGATAAGGTCTTTGATCGTTATAAGAAAGTCCTCAATGAGGGCATCGCCGTCGCCGGACGAATCTTTCAATTTTTGGGCTTTTCCCATTCGTCTTTGCGATCCCACTCGACCTGGTTTTCCGCCCCATTCTGGGGCGGCGACGGCAAACTGCAACTGTATAGGAACATCATAGAGTCTCTCGGTGACTTTGCGCACATCCGAATCCCAGCCAAGTGTGCTGCTCGCATAGGACAGGCCTTTTCTGAGACGCCATCCTTCATTTCCCTCACCGAGAGCGACATTCAGTGCCGGAACATGCCTGACGTCAAGTCGCAAGACGGCAACTGTGAACGTGTCTTCAGTGACGGAGTGGGGACTATATCTCAGGAAGCGCTCGAACTCATCTGGCCGAGGCTACTCCGAGGATCTTCCGTACCGACCTGTCTCCAGATTCGCTGGGGTGGTGTCAAGGGAATGCTGTCCCTGGACTCGAGGCTCCCGGGCCGCGTCATGTTCATTCGTAAGGAGTCGATGGAAAAGTTCCCAAGCAATGACACGGAGAACCTCGAGATTTGCGACGCAGCTTCAAAGCCGCTCAGACTGGTTCTCAACCGACAGCTGATCAAGATTATGGAGGATCTGGGCGTCAAAGACGACTTCTTTCTCCGCCTGCAGAAAATGGAGCTCGATCGACTACGGGCTGTGACCGCAGACGCGTACAACACGGGCACTTTCCTGAACATTCAGGGCATCGGGATCAACCACTATCTGCCGACTTTCATCAAAAAGCTTGACAAGTACGGCATTGATTATCGAAAAGACGACTTCTTGAGAAGCGTTGTCGAATCTGTTGTTCTCCGCGAGCTCAGGCTGCTCAAACACAAAGCAAGAATACCGGTTCTCAAAGGTGCCACTCTGTTTGGCATCATGGACGAGACTGGCTTCCTTGCAGAAGGAGAAATCTATATCTGCTTCGACGTGTATCATCCCCCCGGCAAGCCACCCATCGAAAAGCTATTGAGAGATCGCTCGGTTCTGGTCACGCGCTCACCGGCCCTACACCCGGGTGACATCCAGCTGGTAAAAATGCGCACGCCACCACCGGGCCATCCCCTGCTAAATCTTCGCAATTGCGTCGTCTTCAGTCAGTTTGGAAAACGCGACCTCCCTAGTCAACTGAGTGGCGGAGACCTGGACGGTGATATATACAACGTCATCTGGGACGAAGAGGCCATGCCGCAGAGGCTCTACCCCGCCGCGGACTATCCTCGCGTGACTCCTGTGGCTCTTGGAAGACAGGTAGAGAGAGAGGACATGGCCAACTGGTTTGTTGACTTCATGAAGTCGGATGTGCTGGGCATGATTGCCACGCGACATCTCATATTGTCAGACCAGGACTCCCAAGGCACACTTGGCCCACACTGCCTTACTCTTGCCGGGCTTCATTCGACAGCCGTTGACTTTTCCAAGACGGGCATTCCGGTTGAAACCAGAGAAATCCCAAAGGCTCCAAGATACCGGCCAGACTTGTGAGTATTCCGGCTTCAACAAGAACGTCACTAACTCCCGCACGTGTAGTCTGGCACCTGCTCCGCCCGTCGTTCTCTACGACCGACATCAGATAGACTTCCTCGCAGATAATAGGGCGCCAGCTAGAGATGATGACGACGACTCGGTGGGCCCAAACCATCAGTACTACAAGTCCGACAAGATTCTCGGAGTCCTCTACCGCAACGTCGACGAGAAACACATCTGGAACGAGGATATCAGGCGAGTTAAAAAACAGGATGGTCCCTCAGTTTGGGACCAATTCGTTGGGCTTATGCAACGCGAAATCGAGGAAGCCACCGAAGGCAGAGTATCTCATCTAACGAAGCGCATCGAAGCCAAACGCCTTCAGGATGTGTACGTTCACCGGCTCGGCCGCAACAGAAACACGATGAACTTCCAGCTGACAAGGCGATAGATACGAAGACACAGTAATGAGTCTTATGACTCAGTATTCTGACTACTATTTGAAGCCGTTGTCAGAGGTCGAGGTCTTCTGCGGTAGCATCTTCAACAGGACTGGGTCGCAGACGCGCCGTCAGAAAGACAATTCTAAGAAGCTCAAGGCAGAGTTTGACCGTCTCTCTGAGTGGCTAGTGTCTCAGATGCGGCTAAAACGTCGGCAAACAGAACAAGCAGGACATGGAGTCTCAGCACACATTGACAACGCCTTGTATGGCGATCAACTGTCTTCCTTCCAAGGAGACAACGAATCGCTTGTCAATGCACCTTATCCGAGCCAGGAGGCCCTCGAGATGTCTTACGCCTGCCTAATGGTCGGTCTACCTCACAAAAAGGACGTCGACAACGAGCGGGGAGCTCAACTGCAAAGCTTCAAGGTCATTGCCGCCAGCGTCTTGATGAAGGAACTGACAGCATTTGTCAATGCACTCAGGAGTAGGCAGGCGGCCTCAACAGCCGGTGACTACGGCGGTGCGGGAGGTGGCTTCGTGGGAGTGAGCTCGGGACCGGAGGTCGCGTACGCCTACAACGGATACGACGTTGATGTTGGTCAGTATCCCAACTATGGATATAGCGAGTATCCTCAGTGATTGTTGGGCAAGGACTGTTGATTTATGGATGATGTAAGGTCTTGTCGGACATCAGATGCAAACATATGAGCGTCCCGGCAATATGCAGAAAATGATCAGACTTGCACCCAATGTCATGACAGTTGCGGGCGAAATTGCAAGTGCCGAGCTTGAGTGCATTACCCAAGGACAAAAGCATTGCCGGTCCTGCCGTTGAGCCGAGACAAGTCCGGCCGCCGGTTTTCAAAGTATGCCCTCCTGATGGCTGGTTCTTTCCCATCATCTAGGTTGATCCCAGTTGTTCAAGATGGCCAAGATTTATGGAAACCGACGATTGGATCTGGCGTACCTTGATTTCTCATCATCTGAAGTCTTACAGTCTGGCCTCAAGCCGGGCTGTATCCCGAAGTCTGCTAGCGATGTGCTGAGACTTGGGTGCCCGTATGAGAGCTGGTTTGCCATACATTTGCTTTCGAGACTGGTGAGCCCTGTAGGCCGAGGATCTAGGATAGATGTCCCAAGCTCATTTTGAGCTTGTAAATCTCATCCATGAGCATGGCAGGTAGGGCAGATATCACCCGATCTTTAGCGGTTGCTGCACGAACAAGGCTAAAAAAAACACATCAGCCGCTTTTGACATTTCGAGGCATACGACGCACAGCGGGTGACGCACGATTCCGATGAAAACCCGAGATGGAATAGTGCAACAGAACAAACGTCCAGACAGGGGGATCGAGGACAATGTTGAACTCGAATGAGTTTATGGTCTGTCTGATCGTTTCGAAAGCACACGTCGTTTCTTGTACAGTGCGTCAAAACTCACTTTTAGACCTCGTCGACCAGATCAACTGAGTACGGATATCGCTTTCGTTAATACACCTCGGTCCGGGTCGTCTGGCCTAACCTGGTTCCCTTTGACCCGGCACATGGACAGCAGCATCTTGACTCGTCCAGTTTGTGACCAAGCGCAGCTATGCGGAAACCTTCGTGGTCAGCACATATTTATGCACACGCGGATCGACTTCGCTCCCTGGAGCGCACCTTTGCGCAGCCACCAGTCGTCCCATTGTCGGGACAGTTTACCATGTAGCAAACGTTCGAGGTAGCAAACGTTCGAGGTAGCAAACGTTCGAGGCGTGGCCTTGGACAGTAAACTTTCGGCACTGGTGACGTGAGGGTGCCGACTCTGTCAGCCCTAGCATCACCGGTCCTTAACTACGAGACGCGAGTAGCATCGCATCGCAGAGGCGCAAGAGGAGATTGTCGTTCACCTACCATGGAGAGATGCTAGCATGAGTAAGTATGAACCGATTCAGGATACGGAAATCCGCAAACGCCGCCGGCGAACGAAGAGCGCCAGCGGCTCACAGCTGCGCTTCGTGTCGACAGTTGTGGGCGGCGGTGAGCATCACGAGACGCCGTGCATGATGGCGTCGCAGTCACTGATCGGTCGTAGTGCGAATGCCGTGAAGCTCGCCGGAGACGCCGGTCACGATCGTCCGTCTCGTCTTCATGCACCCCGATGAGCACATCATCGCCAGAGACTGCCGAGTCGAGGCTGACGACCCCCGGAGAGCTCTGTTCCGCACCCGGGATGCTGGAGCCGCTGCCGACGGACGTGACGATGGCCTTCTTCACATTCGTCGGCGACTCCCCTTCGCCTCTCACCGATGTCTTCTCGCGGTCCTTTGTGAAGACGTACCTGGACAGTTCCGTCCCGATACGAGCAGTCGTCGAGACTGTCGGGAACGTTTGCATGCGATATTCACAGCCCGGCAGTTTGGACAGTCGAAGAACCGCCGCGGCTGCCGTCGTCGCCGCGGACAGGCCCAGGCTACATGAGTTCCTCGACGCCCTCACGGCTCCGGCCTTTAACGACCAGCACCTGACGCTGCTTTTTGGGTTGCTGCTCGCGTATGCCGAGGTGAGCAGGGTCTCGTCGATGCTTGTACGGAGCCGTTTCATTCAAGCTAATCGAACGCCAGGCCATGGTGGCGAGGTCCTGGCTTCTATATCAGTCCGTTATTAGAAAGCTATCCACCAAAGTACAGCAACATGCGAAGACGAGACGGCACTTGCCCCTGCTCTACTTCGACAGAGGCCTGTTTCTGAACTTTCAGTTGATGGCGAGCTATCACTCGTTGATCTCGTTCGAAGACACCTTCCTGGTTGACGTCACCCTGTATGACGCGTCGCCTTTCGCCGACATGGACGCTCACACGAGTCCAATCCGCGCAAACGCCGCCATCCTACACCATTACGGCACTTACGTGTCTTGCTTTGCCAGACTGCACCACAGGTAAGCAGGCACAGGCAGGGGTTGGACCCCAAGCGTGGCGTGGCTGACCTTGACCGTGGGAAAAAAGGGCGACGAAATGGGTGCGTCAGGCGCGGGATGTGGTCGCAAGTCGCCAGAGTAGAGGCGACGCCACGGAGGACGACCTGAAGCAGGAACTCGAGAGTCTTGGACTCTTGCGGAGCGGAAGGCAAGTCATTGACGGCTCGGCCAGCGTCATCGACGTCATGGAGCTGCTGCGCGTCCGAGGCGGCGGCGGCGGCGGCGACGACGAGGACCTCGACTCATCCGATTTCGGTTTCATGAGGGAAGCCTTCTACCACTTTGCCCTCATGGGTCTGACGCGGACATTTTGGGATCCGACGTGGATACTCGTCGACGAAGATCTGCCGCACATGCGCGACATGCCGGACCTGGAGGCACACGCGCTGTTTGTGCTGGAGAGGGTGGAACAGAGGGTGCCGCTGTTGGGATTGGAGGCTTTTGGATACCTCGTCATCTTGATGGGCGTGGCATTGGAGGTGAGGAGACGGGAGTATCAGCAGAGGGTGCACAATGTCGTCAAAGATATCGCAGAGAAGGGATTCGCATGCGCCGAAACCATGTTGGCGGACATGATGCTGATATGGGGGATGGACTATGCATCTCAGCACGACAGCGGCATTGGCCCGTCGGGTTGACACAAGGAGCATGTCTTGCGAGGGAAGGAAGGGCGTCGAAATGAGCTTGAAGATGTAGGAAAGAAATGCGCCGACGCATGAGACGGTAACGAAATCACAGACATGATGGCGTACTGGGGGCCAAGGAGTTGGAATGGGTGCTTTGGCAATCCCGATGGCTGTTCATGGCTATTCCGCTACAGTTCCTTCAACCATCTACCATCTTGGATAGATGAATAACAGGCATATTTACCCACTTCGCCGCATGAGCATCATACCTTGTGTAGTCAGAAAGACAGGAACATACATGAAGAGAGACCCATGACCGAGATTAGGGATCGTATGCCTTCAAGGACCATCATAAACAGTATAGGTGAGTCCAGTAGCAGGTGCCTCTGAGTCCAGACTCTAGAAGCTCGGAATTAAATTAACCATAAAATTCAAGTTGAATCTTTACCGTCCTATTGTGCCTTGGACGTGGTGGCTGCGTTCGGTGGGATCCGTTCAAGCACATTTGACGACAGCTTCACGTACCAAACACCCAATGAGATATTCCGACAGTCATTGGAGAGGGCATGAACTTCAGCCGTGTCGTCCAAGCCGTCATCTCACCTTTCCGGCCAACGATCCAAGCAATCCGTGGATGGGGCCATCAATCTTTCCACTTTGCGGGCTTTGATGACGTCATTTGCGCACATCTTTCCTTCCCCGCATTTACTGTGGCCCAGAAACTGGAGAGAAGCTGGAGCAGTGAGGAATCGTCAACAATCTGCAAGCAGCGGTGCAAATCGAGCATCCGAAACCATCTGCTACAACCTCTTGATACTGACGACATGGCACCTCCCATCTGCAACAAGACGTTCAAGCTGAACAACGGTGGGCTCCGGTGCACTGGTCGACCCTTGACAAACAAATACTGATGGATACCAAACAGGCCTTGAGTTCCCGGCCGTTGGTCTCGGCACATGGCAGGGTAAGAGATCCTTGGCCTCCCAGCCTCTTCCCGGCATGCCCGGTAACCCTTTCTGACACGGCCCAGGAAGTCCGGGATCGGAGGATGCCAAGGCCCTGGAAGAATCCATCATTCACGCCCTCAAGATTGGCTACCGCCTCATCGACACGGCCCAGATTTACGGTGTCGAGGACGTCGTCGGCAAGGCCATCCGGAACAGCGGTGTACCTCGTTCCGACATTGTCGTCGTCACCAAGTTCTGGGGCGAATGGCACCACGACCCCGCTGCGGCCCTGGACATCTCGCTCAAGACCCTCGGCCTCGACTACGTTGACGTTTTCCTCATGCACTGGCCCTGGGCGACCACCCCTGCCCCCGAGAAGAAGGTCCTCAAGAAGTGGGAGAGCCCCACCTTCATCGAGACTTGGAAGTCGATGGAACGCCTGGTCGGAGACAAGTGCAGGGCCATCGGCGTGAGCAACTTCATGCCCAAGGTCCTGGACGAGCTCCTCGCCGAGGCCAAGATTGTGCCGGCCATCAACCAGGTCGAGCTCCACGCTTTCAATCCCAACCTCAAGCTGGTGCCATACTGCAAGGAGAAGGGAATCCACGTCATGGGATGGAGGTGAGCCGTCTCGGGCTGCGTTTCCACTGGTTTCTAGACTGACGTCGATAGCACTCTGGGCGGCTCTCGCGGGTCTCAAAATGAAATCCTCACGCACCATCTTTTCACCGGCATTGCCAAAGCTCATGACTGCACGACCGGTGCCGTTTCCCTCTCGTGGGCTGTGCAGCGCGGCACCACAATCATCCCCAAGAGTGCCAGCAAGTCCCGCATCGAGGAGAACATTCGCTTGGTCACCCTGACGGAAGAGGAAGTGAACAAGATCAACGACGCCCGCAAGATCATCAGGAAAGAGCGTTTCTCCAACGATATTGCTTCGCAGCACATGGTCATCGACGGACAGATGACGCAGCAAGGGTGGACCTACGTCGACTTTGGCTACGAAGACGAAGAGGGTAACTGGCTGGCGTAAGGGAAGAGAGTAAGAGGCGACCCGTCTTGAATACCATGGCTGGCTTAGAGATGCTATACAGCAAACCAGCTCGAGGAAACACCAAGTGCCATCTTTTGCTGAGGACTTTTAAGTTCTCAGGATTACTAGTTCAGAAGGCACAACGATATCACGACTTGCCGCTGTGATGCTTGGACTTTGATAACACGAATGGATAATATCGGACGTTACTATCTCCCTCGGGACGGACTCCCATCCAGCTACTTGCCGTCGTGGACTTCGTCCCAGTGCACCTCGGAAAAGTCCCGCGAAGGAGCGTCCAGAAGTGGCTGCCCGACACCAAGCAAGGTCTCGTCAAAGAAGGCTCTGATAAAGGTCCTCGAAATGTCGGCCATTCTGTACCCGTCAACGGGTCCCATGGTGCGTGTCGTGCCGAACCGTTTCCAGAATGTCAAGTCGGACCAGTCGGCGTGCACGGTACCGTCGACGGAGAACAGCCGCCACCAGCCAGTCTGCCAGGCTCGGTAGTTGTTCCACGTGCGGTCGGTGTTTGCGTTGTGGTTCTGGAAGCCGAGTATCATTGAAGGCTTCTTCAGGTCCGAGTCGGACGTCGAATTCAGCCGTCCGTAGTTGGCGCCGTCCATGTTGACGGCGGCGGCCACGGCATCGCTCTCCAGCGCCAGGGTCAGCGCAGCGGAGCCTCCGAGTGACACGCCGAACGTGCCGAACCCATCCGTCTTGAAGGGCGCGTCGAGGTCTGCTGCAAAAGAGGGGAAGAAGCTGACAAAGTGCAGTTGATGTTTGACTCTCATGGCGTGCAACCTTTCGACCCATTGATTGGTGTTGGTGTAATTTGGCGGCAGGCCGTAAACGCCAGTGCCGTTGGGGTATCTGAGAAAAGGCTGCTCGTAGACGTGGTCGAATGCAGCCACGACGTATCCTTTGCCGCGGGGGGGGGGGGGTTAGTATCTCAAGAGAAGAGGGAATCAGGCATGATGTGAGAGTTGGAGCCTACCATGAGAGACCAGGTCAGATATGAGTATGTAGTTGCCATCAGTCGGCGGGCCCCAACCGCCTGGGCCGAAGAGAAGCGTCGGGCCAGTCTCGTTGACTGAATACGAGGCGTTCCATCGCACCGTCGACGTCAGATGGGAGACGTTGAATCTCCACGTGTCGGCGTACAGCTGGGCAAGCTCGGGCTCGAGGTATGGCTTCGGGCATGGCTCCTTGTCCAAAGTAGGATAGTACAACGTGACGAGGTATTCGGTCGCCACACCGTTGGGCCACACGACGTCATGCTCGTTCAAGAAGGGAATAACAAAGCGTTGGGCGCCAACGTTGTAGTCACCTGTGGGAGGAGGGATTGGCTCTCCAAACACGGCTCGCGCGAGCGAAACCCACAGAAGGAAGAGTCTTGTCTTCATGACGATGGCCGAGGACAACGTGAAGATAAAGGCAGCTCGCCAAAAAGAGATTATTGTCAGCGATAACGATTTGTTTAAATAAGCCTTGTGGCAAGCTTACTTGTTTTGCTTGGCATGACACTATCGAATCCCACGAGGGCGACAGGGAATCACTGCCACGATGACTGCATCGTCGCAGTCAAACCCGGTAAGCCCGTAGCAATCGATAGAGTCCGACTTGCCTCAATTAGGCAGCTGGTATATGATACCAGGCTGGACGTCGACCCCGGCCAAACACCACCGCGATGGGTCTAGGAGCCTACACTAGAGCTAATGTGCAGACATGAGCGCAGAGGGGAATACAATTCTATTGCAAGATCCATCAAAGTCTGTCGACCAAGTATTAGATGGCCAACGGGCTCACTCGAAACGCCTTACCGTCTACATGGATAGTAAGCTGACTGCAGAACGAACAGGTATGAAGGCTCTCCCCAAAATCAAAGCCAGTGTCATCAGCCATAATCAGAACTGCCAAGGTACCACTGACGTAGACCATAGAAAGAGAGCCCAGTGAGGATGAAAATCGACGTGAGACACAGGTTCAACAAGACTACGAATAAATATTGTATGTGCTATATCTATATATTTCTCCCTGATGGCCCTACCCTCTGGGAAAAACCCTCTGGGAACTCAAAGTCTGAACCCCCCGGTGCGTTGCTGGAACACGCCATCTGGATCGACAGCAGCCCTGACCGTCTCGGCCAGCTGCTTCTTCTCCGGCCTCAAGCGCCCCCAGTAATCCTGCCTGAAATATCCATCATTCATAAACAACGGCCGGTAAATGTCCGGAAGTGTGCCATCCTGAACGAAACCATCAACGAGCGACTTCATCCCCGAGTACAAGTCAACCATTGTGGTGTCGATGGTGGCATCGTCAATGTCCAAGAGATAGGAGTAGTCAAACTCGAAAATGATCCTGTCGGCGGCGTCGTCCAGGTCCAAGAGGTCACCGCCCGCCTCACGGGCTATCCGAGGAAGCGACTTGGGGATCGGCTGAAGGGCCATGGAGGCGATCAACCCGGCGACTCGGGCTCTCTCGGCCGACGTCTTGTACCAGTGGTCGTAGTACGAGCGCATGACCCTGGCCCCCGCAGCCGCAGGCGGGAGCGGCGTCGTCTCCGTGGCGATGGTGTAGACGCTGCCTTTCAGGACGAAGAAGTCGTTGGACCTGAGCAGGTCCCCGTACGACCTCGTCTTGCAGCTGTTGACCGTCGGCCCAATGTCCAGGAACGCGTCAAAGATGCCTTTGGGGGGCTCCGGGCCGTCGTAGAAGAGGAACAAGATCCAAATGTCGACCAGGTTGATGGCCGTGAGCTCCGACGTGGCTATCATGGCCGCCTTTGCGTCGTCGTAGTTCTCGGTGAAGTTGCGCACCGCAGCGAGCAGGGCGTCCGTCTTATCCGCGCCAAAGACGAGATTGCCTCCCCAGATCTATCGTCTGCATCAGCGCATGCAACGTTTTCTCCACGACAAAGTCTGGGGTCGAAACGAACCTGACCGATGGGATGAGCGCGCAGGACGTACTGCGTCACGATGCCAAACGCGTTACCGCCTCCTTTGATGGCCGCGAAAAGATCCGGGTTGGAGGCTGCCGAGGCCGTGACAATCGTGCCGTTGGCGAGGACCATCTCAGCGGCCACCATGTTGTTGGCAGCCCATCCGTACTGGGTGCTCAGAAAGCTGAGTCCGCCTTGTTTGCCATGTCAGCATGCCATCACGAGCAAACGGTGTCGTAAACGTTCAAACAAAGACACATACCTCCAAGCAGGTAGCCTCCCACGCCCACGTTCCCGATGCGGCCACCTACTACAGTAACCCCGGTCCCTTCCAGTGCGTCGTGAACCTCTTCCCACTTGTTGCCGGGGCCGACTCGGACCGTGTTGCTGTCCTTGTCGTAGACGACCGTCTTCAGCCCCTTTGTAGAGATCAACGGCCCGTCTTGGACGCTCGAAAAGTACTTGTTGGGGTTGTGGCCGCCCGACTTGATGGCGAATGTCTCGTTGTTCGTCCGTAGGACCTTGATGATTGACGAAACTTCCTCCGCGCTCTTGGGAACCAGTATGCAGCCTGGCTTGAGGCTCCCGCAACCCGTCGACCTTGTCCCCCCCCCCTAAAAGTTAGCACATGCAGAGACGCCGAGCGACAAGCCGAGTCGACGAACCAGTAGTTCAGCTGCTCGCTGGTGTATTGCAGCAGGATCTGTTGGTGTTGCTGAATGTTTGAAGACGCAGAGAGGCTTTTGCATGTTGCGGACTCGGCTTGGGCAGATCCGAAGAAGCCAAAGGGCCACGCACAGCAGAGCTGATCTCGACAGAATCCTGGCCATGGCGAGCAGTCGTTGTGGCGATGACACGTTTTGTCAGAAGTGGTGGCAGACTGCCAGGTTCAGGGACACAGAACTTGGCCGCGCTGCTCGTCGTCGTCGTCGTCGTCGTCGCCTATACCCAACGCTGACACACGGCAGCAAACAAGTACTGACTGTAGGCGTCTCGTCGGAAGCGGTATCGTTCAACATCTTTACACTCGAGAGGGCGGAAGCCTCTTGACATTTAATAGTCGAGACGTGACAGCTGCCAGGCGAAGTCGAGGCTGGGCTTAGAGTTGTCAGGCCTAAATGAGATGCGGACCGCAGTGCCATTCCCTTCCAAACTTGGCTATATGGCCTGGGTTTTGGCCATGTTCACATGGGTTCGCATGGGTGGCAGACACGTCCGAGTCGGTCACGATGGGAATGCCGGCTGGGCAGACCTTGTCGTGATTTTCGAGTTCCACGTGGACTGTGACCTCGAGCTCCGGCCCCGACGTGGATGGCGGCGGACGTTCCACGACTGCAGTATGATACCACAAACATGCCCTTATTCGTTGCCAAGCGGTGACTATCGAAAAGCTGGATCCCGTAATTGTTGACGTACATTACGGATACGACCTTACCGTGTATCTGCCCTCCCTCTTGGGATCAGACCTTGCCGTATAATCCGACAGCCAACGGATCTCTATTGGCGGAGCCGAACGTTACCATTGTCCAACGCGCCCTGGATTGTCCAATGGAGAACTCGGAGACATATTGATGTCGATGTTCTGTGAGTGGCATGTTTGCCCCGCCCTCTCCCCACCATCCCATGCCCCTGATCGCGTGTCCAGATGCTGAGCTTTTTTAGCCGACGACGAGCTCTGCTCCAAGAAGCACGAATCGGCTTGAGAAGACGTCGTCCAGTTTGGTCTCTAGCCTGGGACATGGTAAACAGAGCACCAGCCGTGGCTGGACTGGGCGTCGTTTGTTGCTTCTGGGGTAATCGTCTTTTTACCCGTCGCTCTGTATCTAACTTGGTCTGGCGGGCCGAAGCGAGAGCATCACCAGTCACGTTCTTGTGAGTCTCGACAGGCGAATATGCCGGTCCTGGTTCCGCCAGTAGCTGACCTACCTGAAAGACTGTCACGGAACGCCTGGAAACAATGGGAAAATCTACATAAAAGACCATCTCTACCTGAAAGGCGCATCCCACTGTGCGTCCGCTTGTGCATTAGTGTCCCGATTCAAAGTGATCAACAGCGTGGTTTACGGCTTGGAGACATGCTTGTCAGCCATTGAGTTTGCTACAAGTTGTCATCGCAAACCAAACGGATCAATAGACCAACCAAGGCGCTGCAGAGGTGTGCCGTCGCCACGTTTCCCGACGACTGACGGGTGGCCTGGCGAGAATCCCAAACAAATCGCCCGAAATTGGTGGAATGCGTCCCAATGGTGTCCTGCTGCAGCTTATGAATTAGGAAGTCAAGTGCTCTGAATTTCAACGAATACTTGAGGAATTGACAAAGCTCCTGGTAGAGAAGTGCGTAAGTGGGCGGTTGAATATCACTCCCGCTTCTGTCCAAGCTACACCGCGTGATCAAGCTTGAAGCTTGTCCCACGAGTCCAGTCTGGTCGAACTACAGTCCAATGAGCTCGGCAATGAGACTTGGCCAAGGGCCTTTTGACAGCAGCAGTAAGCCAGGTGGCAGCTACATAGGCCACGCACGGCCTCAACCTTTGAATATTTTACCCGGGGAAGGTTTGTGAGTTGAGTCGAGGTTGATGGCGAGGATTCGACGGGTTCAGAGTTCGACGTTTTGCTCTGGACGTTGGTTAGAACTCCCACTCAACCACCATTGATCTTTCCGCTTGCAATGTTCTCCTTCTAACTGTTGACCATGGTCTGAAGGATAGAGATGCTGCCTGGGACCAAAAACAGAAAATGACGTACAAGACCATGTTGCTGCTCAGCTCATAGAACGTGTCTGAAGGGAGCCTTCGCTGGGACCATCTCATCCATGGCCTTACATGAACTACACCATACAAGGAGAGCTTCAATGTTGGCCCAGTAAGTTGATCCAAGTTTCATTCAGATAACGAAAGTCATCTTGACCATTTAAAAGAGGACCCTATTTGTAGCTTTGCAAACAGATAATCTACTGATATTCTGATACCTGCATGTAGGCAAATTGCATGAGAACCATCAACGTGGGTATGCCACAATGTTCAACCTTGTTGCTGTGTATGGGTGCGTCAAGAAGAGGGGAGAGAGCCAGCATAAGCTGACATGCGATTCGATTTTCTCTCGGAGGTTTGGCCTCTTCCAAGGTAGACTGCAACGCCCAGCTTCAACTATCCACCAGAGCCCCCTGTCCCCCCCCCCCAATGTAAATCTCACCTGCAGCATTAACTCGCGGTTCATTATCTTGGATCGGGGGATCGTCCGGTTACTTTGCAGTGTAAATCATTTATCCCAACGCTCAAGGCCGGTTGGAGCACTCCGTTTGGTACGCGAGAGGCTGGAACCCTCGGTTGCCACTTTCGAGGTTGTCGATGGGGTATATGAGTCTCACGCAAACTCGGCGGATTCGTCTCCTGGAAGCAGACGTTCATGTTTCGTCTATTTTCGTTTGCAAAGAGCGCCATCATGTTGGCGCAACTCATCTTTACGCCTTCGGCCCTCTGCCTGCTCTGTGCAGCTCTACTCGCTCAAGTGTCCTCATCGTCCCCGGTCAAGGCGGATGTCGAACCAGCCTTCGATATTGTGGCCCAGAAGGAGGCAGCGGGAGCGCCGTTACAAGATGCGGAAACGCGCCAGTTGACGGACGGCGTCATCGATCGCATTAGAGGGAACAGTCTCACTGCCAATTACGCCTCTTACTTTTCTTTCCAGGACAGCTCAGTCACGCAGACGAGACATGCTTGCAAATCCTTCCCCGGTGACCCGGACTGGCCAGCTGATGCACTCTGGGACGTCTTCTACTCGCTCTCGGATGGGGCCCTCATCCCAACCAAGCCTCTGGGTGCCCCTTGCTACGACTCATCATGGGGAGAGAGAGACTCGGCGCAGTGCGCTGCCATTCTGAAAAACGTCACCAACGCCAGCTTCCTCAGCGCCGATCCCACGGCGAACTATTGGCCAATCTTCGAAGGTCGCACCTGTCAACCAAAGAACAACACCTCCGGATCCGAATGTACCATCGGAGGCTATCCGGAATACGCAGTGAACGTCAGCACTGTCGCGCAGATACAGCTCGCCGTCAACTTTGCTCGGGCTGCCAACTTGCGGCTGGTCATCAAGAACACCGGCCACTGCTACCTGGGCAAGTCCCTGGGCGCCGGTGCCTTGAGCCTTTGGACGCACAACTTGAAAGAAATCAACTTCCTGCCCGAGTATCGCGGCCCCGGCTACTCTGGCCCGGCCTTCAAGTTGGCCGCCGGTGTAAGTGTACGGGAGGTATACGAAGCGGCCGAGAAGCATGGCGTCACGGTTCTGGGTGCCGTATCCTGGGTATGTCATGCCTCGATACTCGATGCCAGTGTTCTAGTCTGACTACAAACCAGAGCGTGGGATACGCGGGAGGCATGATCACCGGCGGAGGCCAGAACCCCCTCGCTGGTATCTACGGAATGGCCGCCGACCATGTCGTTGCCTTTGAACTCGTAACGGCCGATGGCCGCCTGCGAACAGTGTCAGAGACGGAGAACCCTGACCTTTTCTGGGCTCTTCGAGGCGGAGGCGGCGGCACCTTCGGCGTCGTCGTGTCGGTCATCATCCGCGCCCATCCCAGGATGAACGTCGTCACGGCAAAATGGACGCTGGACACATCGAACAACGACCCCGAACAGTTCTGGAAAGGAGTCAGGAAGTTCTACGACGAATTCCTCAACTGGACCGACGCCGGCTTGTACTCCTTCTACATCATGTGGCCCACTCCGCAGCTGAGCATGAACTACATGTTCGCGCCCAACCACAGCCTGGAGTCGTACCGCGAGGTGGTGCGGCCGTTCTTGGACTATCTGGAGGCGGAGAACATCTCGCTTTCGGTCTCGCACCAAGCCACGGCACACGACTCCTTCTACGCGGCATATCAGGCAACATGGGGCGCGAACAACTTCCCGGCCGGCGTCGACACCTCGCTTCCAGCGAACCGTCTGGTGCCTCGCCGGAACTTTGTCGACAAGTACGAAGAGACGTACGCTCTCATTAAGTCCCACGTCTCCTCCGGGAAGCACTTCCTAGGTTACCACAACGCCCCCAGCAACGCAGCACCGTCCGTGGCAAACCAGGACAACGCCGTGAACCCTGCCTTTCGAGAAATGGTCTTGTTTCTCGTCACCTCGTCCAACCACACTGCCAATCACTCGACCCCAGCCGCTCTGGCCGTCCAGAACAAGTATCTCCAGGAGGAGGTCCTCCAGCCCTGGCGTGACGTCGCGCCAGTTTCCGAGGGCGGCGGGACGTACCTGAACGAGGCCAGCGTGGAGGAGCTCGACTGGAAAGAAAGCTTCTACGGGGGGCATTACCCCAGATTGACCGAGATCAAGAACGAGTGGGATCCGAACGACGTCTTTTACGCCGTGACCGCCGTGGGGAGCGAGAGATGGACGGTCCTCGACGGAGACCAGGGCGTGCAGACGCAAAACGGAAGGCTGTGCCGCGTGTGATGTGAAGATTTGTCTTTCTCAGATGGGGTGACACTCTCGTCGTGTCGGCTTCAGAGCTACACACAAATAGGCTGATCATGGCTACACACTTAAGAATGCCAACTCGAGTTTCGTGAACTGTCGTTCTGGAAACTGCTGATACAGAATCTACTGCGCAAAGCTGGCAGTCTGTCAACTAACGCTGCTGATTTGGTGAACCTGAATGTTGTTACGGTACTCATTCCGTCACTCAACCCAACCTACATTGCTTCCTCACTAACGACCAAGGATTACATTACATTAGCAGTCTGTTCGCAGTTCAACCGCCGTTTTTGCTTTTGAGGTTACCATGAGCCGAAATCCCCCTGCATTCTTGATAATCTTGGCATCATACCACACACCATACATCAAGGCGGGCTTAAAGCAAGCGGGTGACAGCCAACAAGAGGGTCAGGCCCAAGCCATCTCCTGCTGCAAGGCAGCGCGTCTATGATTTCCAAAGCCACTTCTCAAACTCCTTCTCCCCGAGTCCCTGCGGTATCTCCGCGACATGCTGCTTCCACTTCATCGTCGTTCCGAACAGGCGATGAGAAGCAGGACGCTCGACATATTGCTTGACCCTCGCCGTCTCGGGGCTGTCCTCGCCCTCAATCACAAGACGCTCTGCGTGGGCTCTTCCCGCAAAGACCTTTGCCCTGGCCTGGTCGCCGTTGGCAACTGCAATCTGGAAGGCGTCGTAATAGAGCCGCGCCACTCTCGCGTCGAGGATCCCCTCTTGCTCCATCAGACCCTTCATCTCCCGCGCGTGCCGGAGATGTGTCAGCGGGCTCCCGACGATGCCGTACCCGTCCCCGAGAAGGCTGTCGATACGAGACATTCGGTCGAGTCTCTCATCGCTTGCTGCGCGCTCCGCTTCCGGCAGTGAACAGCACTCGCAAATGCACGAGAAGTGGAACGACGCCGTTAGATGTGCCTGCCTCGTTGCGTAGTCACCCAATTCGCCCATGTACGAGATGGTAACCTCTTCTCCTTCTTCAATGTCCTTCAAGGCGTGGATCGTAATCTGGTCCAGGTTCTCGTTCCAAGTGTTCTGCGCATTCTGCTTGCACGAGTGGTTGATTCGTGATGCTTCGAGGAAGATGCCGCCTTCAGTTGCGTCCGCGCCGAGCGGCAACGCGTTGGTCATGGTAATGCCCAGTGCCGAACTCTCACTGTTGCCATGCGCGTTGTGTAACGCGTAGAATGACTCCCGCTGAGCATCCTTCAGGCGCCGAACACTTTGGTTGATGCCTGCTTTGACGGCCGCCAATGAAGTACTAAACCGGGGAAGCTTGAAGACCGGGGATTCGGAAAGGATGCGCGTGCCTCTCGGGATCCGGCGCGTCGCAAACACACCCATGCCTTTTCCTGGCGTGGAACGAATGCAGTACGGCTTCTTTGGCGATTCAAAAGTCATGGTGCTAAACTCCGTGGGAAGCGAGGAATTGTCGACGACGGCGCGTACGCGAGCCTCGAGTTGGTCCAGGAACCGTGTGGTCGCCGACTGAAAGGGAGCACTCGGCCCCTTGAGCAGAGCTTCGAGGTGTCCCCCATTCTCTGCAGCAAGCTCATGGATCCGGAGGTCGAGCTCGTGTGCTATGAGCAGCTGTATGTGACCCTTGTCGATCGGCTTCTGCGTCGGAAATGCCCCCAAGGAGTGTTCAGGCCTGTTCCGAAGTGTGCCTAATTCCGACCCCATGTCGACCTTTAGACAACGTTCCGTATTGTAGACCGACCAAGGCAGAAGCGATTCCGAGTGTCCATGTTGCGCTCCTGTGACGTCCATGGCCCACAGCTCGCCGTGCTTCGTGGCAGCTTTGTATACGTGATGGGATGTCGTCTTGAGGGGGCTGTTGATGCGAAGCTTCTTCGTGTTCGGGAAGACGGCCACCTCCGAGATGACGGAGCATGTGTCTATTTTGTTAGATTAAATTACCGAGATGCCAGAGCAGCAGTTCTTACCGGCAACCGTCTCTTGAATAACGTTGTACAGGTATAGCATGCTTTCAGCTCCGGCTGCATGCAAACAGACAGACTTCAACAGCTCTGGGTGTCCTTGAAACGCCTCCAAGTTTGTCGCCATCGGCTTGAGGTTCGACTCTCTGGAGACGTTTCCATCTTCGGTGGCAAGGTCGACGACGGTTTCCGTCTTGTGTTGGACCGAGGCAATCGAGAGTGGATATGCGTTCTTGCGGATTCGGACCACGATCGCCTCGGCAAACGTCGCAGCGCGTAGGAGCAGCTTCCGTGCTTGCAAGACCTTGCAGCCTTCCTTGTGTCGACTCCAGTCCGAACGTTGACAGCTGGGACCGCAGTAGAACGTCGGCGGAGATGGGGAATCGTAGACTGGCGCTCCCGAGCAACCTCCACACTGGCGTGGTGTAGGCTTCTGACACATGCTACAGCGGCCGCTTTCGCTGTCCGTCGGAGGGAGGTGTGCCATGGCTTCTTTCAGGCGGTGTTGTCGATATTAAACACGGTGAGATGATGCAGAGTAGTGCTCCTTGTGGAGAGATGGTGCCAATGGAAACAAAACGCAGTGCGGATGGGTGGTTGAGGCTTCATTTATAGCCAGATTGGGGATATCCACACTCGCAGACTGCTGCCACCGAGTTCTTCGGTAGAACAGGCGAGGGACGCCCATGGAAGCTTCGTCGTGAAGCTCGAAAGAGATGGGCAGGTTTCGACCAAACAAACATTCGCCGTTTGGTGCAACGACAGGTTTTAGCGGTACCAGGGCACCAGGGGTGGCAAAGAAGAAAACGCCCATCGAAGTAAAGCGCAAAGATGCAGCCTGATACAGGCAATATTGAAGCCTGATGATTGCATACAAGACATGCAGCTCCCAGTTCATGGCTCTCCTGACTGTCTCGTCGATGCGGGAGGCCCACCAAAGTGTGCCTGCGTCCTTGAAACGGGTTTTTAGAAGCAGAATAGGCATGTTTGAGGCAAAAGAAGACAACGTCTTCCGCTTATCCAAATGGCGAAGCACGGCAGCATTGGAGTGTGTTCTTGGGGCTCGGTGGCCCCGATATCTCGAGTTAAGCATCTCAACATGCTCAGTGGTCCTTTTAGTAGCATCTCTTGCAGGTGGGCGGGAGGTTCAGGAACCAGCACACGGGCAAACACACACCCGGTATAACAGAGGTCTACATATTGATGTTTCATCCCAGTTTGCCATGGCAATATTCCAGCTTTGATTTATAGTGTATAACGTGATAATACCTCGTGGCAGCGTCGTACTCCAACAGAACTTCCGCCTCCATCTGGTCGACACCAACGACCACCTGACGCCATGGGCTTAATTCGTAAGAGTCGGTCATGAACCCGGGAACAATCATGGCACAGAGATACTTTCCCTGGGAGTTGTCATCAGCCCGTGGGCCAAGCACTGGGTTGCCACTGAGATCTCGCGCACTGGACCCAGCGTGTGCCTGGGGACACATGATGAGAACCATGTTGAGCCCCTGCAGCCGCATTGAGAAAGTAGGAGACGGGGCAAGTAAACGGCCAGAAATTGGAGGACTACCGGACTGCAAACTACTTAGCTCGGGTCTAGTAGTTGTGAAGGCAGTTGAGACGTAACTCACATTGTTATCGATCCAAGTCTTTAGCTGCTCGTTGGACCAGGTCGAGGGGACGGTTGGATCAAAGGCCTGGGGCTCGGTTTTGGGCAAAAGAACTCTGAGCATCTCGGCATACTTGAGAGTATTCTTTCCCGCTGCCGCGGTCTGGCAAGCTGGGGTTGACACACGCCATGACGATGGTCTTGCATCTCGGGCGACTGGCGGGATCGAAGACGTGCTTCAGCATCTTGGTCAAGGAGCTCTGACGGAAGGGTATCTGAGTCGGCTTCTTCGGCTTCATCGTCAACGACGCCGCGTCAACTGTTGCTCTGCCCCTGATGCAATCTTTCAGGACGGATAAGCTCGTGTTGATCTCCCTCGCTTCCTTCATTCTCTCGGGCGTGTGGTTTGCCCTGTCGCGGGCAGCCTCGGAGCCAGCCAGGTCGATGAAAGGTATTTACGAACCCAAGGCAGCCTGGCCTGCAAGCTCATGGAGGTCGACAGCACCGTTGCCACTCACTCGAGGGAAAACAGCCCGGATGAAGCCAGCTGCGAGCTCGTCGTCCAAGACGGGCCGGAGCCGGGCCGCGACGACCATATCCGGGTTGGAGACGGCGTTCAAGGCCTCGGAGGTGGCCCGGTCCTCTCTAGCGGCTTTGACGGCAAAGGCCTCGACGGAGGCCTGGTACCAGGCACTGTGCTTGATATGGTATTCGTCCATGGCACGGGATAATGGCAGATGGGATTGCTGAAAAGCGAGAGAGGAGGGATGAAATTACTGGCTTCATCGCAAGTCTTCTCGGTATGCCCTACTAGCTGCTTCTTATATGGCTCAAGGCAAGCAGAACAGAAATACTTGACGTGTCCAGCAGTTAACACAGACTATCCTGGCATCCAAAGCTTCGTCCTACTAGGGAAAAACGACCATTCCGCCATGACCTGGGCGTTTGATTGCAAGCAACAAGCTGCAAGCCTCCCAAAGTGAAATGTCGGTGCCTGATTCTCCAGTCGACAAGGCAACCGGGAACTGTTTGCTACAAATCACAGAGAGTAGTCGGGAATAACTGCTGCCTGGGTAGCCCATGTTTGGCAACCTGGACCAGCGTCAATCTCGCCCAGTCAGCGAAATCTGGCTGCCTGTCTCCATAGTAGCGGGACGTGAAGAGCCGACTAGCCGGACATTCTTCGTCAGAGTAGAAATGGCCGTTGTGTTCCCAAGGCATCGGGTTGGGCAAAATATATGCATGTCAAAAGTCGAGAGGTTCCTTGCTTCTGATACACATCACACCGAGTGACTTTTTCTCGTGGCATCCAACGTCACCTCATTCGCTATCAAGCCCCCTGCAGTATGGCTCCCACTAAGACTAACTTTCACATTGGGGAGTGCATTTCTTCCCAGGTCCTGGAATCGTTGGCCCAGTGGTCGGTCTACTTTAGCTAAGCCCTCATTGCGACGGACGAGCCCGGCTTTTGGCCATTGCAAGAATAATTGGTAAGAGGTATTTCCGACTCGACGTGACATGGTTGAAATTATTGTTCATCAGTCGTCAACGCTGTGTTCCAGGCCTCTTTCTTTCGTCATCTTCATCCTCAGATGGCGCTCGCAACGTCGCAGATGGTGCGCTGTCGCCCGCAACACTCCAAGCTGGCGGAACGTTCTCCGCCTGATCTTTGGTCATGTTCTTCAGCACGAGCTCCTCTGTACTGACTTCCTGCGGGCTACTTTCCAACCCTCCAAAGGTGCCGCGCCTGATGCGAGATGGTGGAGTGTAAACCGGGTAGCCAGTACTCTGCTGAGCGGAAGATAGGCCAGCCCCGGGAAGCCATCTGGCGAGGAGAGGTCGCAGAGTGGGCAGGGACGCGCAGATAATCGAAGTGTTGAGCTCGACGACGGACCAGATCGCGGCCCCAATGTTGTCCCACGGCGGGTCTTCGCTTTCGACGGCAGTTCGCAGGGTAAAGAGTCGGTACACCGAAATGACGCATACCCTGCCGAGTAGAAGAAGATAATCAGCTTGTGCGATGATGCAGAGACCATCCAAGGGGGCCACAGAAGGACAGTGTGGCTGCTTACAAGAATCCAAGCGAAAAGACTCCGCAGAGCAGAGCCTTCTGCTTTGCAGGCAGCTTGAGCCCAAACACTGAAGGAAGCGGAATGCAGAATATCATGACATCTGTCGCCATGCTCATAGCAGATGAAAAATACCACACCGGAAGGGTATCAAGACAGAAGCTCGCGGTGCTGGGCACAATGGCCGCAATCGGCAGACACGAAGTGCCCAGAAGCGATGCCTGGAGGCAGGCCCAGACAATGACGAAGATGATGGCCCACAGGCATACCCTCTGAACCGTCTGGGAAACAAAGATGCGCCGGTATTGGAACAGGAACGAGACCTTGATCACATTCATGCCGATGTTGTAGTGTAGAACGACGATGAGGAGAAACTGCGTTTGCTGTGAGCGTGGCTGAAGTCGGACGTCTTCGGAATTCAGCGCACCTTTAGCTGTTCGTATGTCTCTGCACCTGTGACGTTCTCTTTGTGTTTCCCCATTCCGTACTTGACCTCTGTTGCGCCGTTAAATGTCAGGGAATAATGCCAAAACCGCACGTATCGATTACCCACGTACCGAAACATGTTGCGACAGTGACAATAACGGCAAACACCTTCAGTTGCAGTTACTTAGCCTCCCGTCTTCAGACCGGACGGCATGAATCAACTTACCATGGCCACAAGAACTGACCAGTCATCTTTCCCTGCCGTCTTCAGAAGAAAGAGTCGCGTGTGCAGCCGGAACGCCAGTACGATGGCTGATGCCGTGACGAACCCGACGGCGATACCGCTGACAAGCGGTCCGTTGGACTCGTTGCGAATCACAGCATCGTTCGTTACCATGGCTGTAACTGAAGAGCACCGTGCTTGGAGAGGGGGAGAGGGTGCTTTGGGACGTGTCACAAACGACAGATCTACGCCGCAAAGCTGGCCTTATACCGATCGTTCCAACCGATGGGGTATCTGACTTCTCATATCTTATAGGGGCTTGCAGGGATGACCTCCCCAGTCTGCTCGCAATTTCCTCAGGTTGTCACGCTGAACACCCCGTCAGAGATGTGCCTGTTTTTCGTCATCATCTGGCTAACTGTCTCGTTTCCGGGAAAAGGCGTGGCACAGTCGGTGTCTGTCGTGTCTCTCGAGGTCAGCTTTCCTTCTTCTGCTTCACTTTCTTCCGCCACACTTTCTTATGTCAAGTCCCCAATACGCGCATTGATATCATTAAATGAGTGGGTTGAGTTATGCTAGCATTAAAACATGTTCTAGCAACACATATTCATAGATAACCAACACATATTAACCATACATGGTTGGGACTGCAGGATCAGGGGCCTCGGCCTGGGCATACAACAACCATGTAAAGAGACCGCTTGGCAGCATCCACGGCTGATAGTGACCCGAGTGGATTGTCCATACGCGAAGCAGCGCTCTCTTCGTCTGCGGCGTTCAAGTTGACGATACTCATCGCTACTGCTAGAGGTATGCAAAGTATCTGCTCCTGTAGCGGGGGAGGGGTGTGATAAGTTCCCATGACGATATTGCACATGAACCTCATCTCTACAG
Source organism: Colletotrichum trifolii (assembly GCA_004367215.1). Classification (NCBI taxonomy): domain Eukaryota; kingdom Fungi; phylum Ascomycota; class Sordariomycetes; order Glomerellales; family Glomerellaceae; genus Colletotrichum; species Colletotrichum trifolii. The sequence continues at coordinate 47,089 of RYZW01000103.1, read as the reverse complement.
GCGTAGCGCCGATTTAGTGAGCGTGGAAGTACCTTGAAATACAGCAAAGACTAGATATATGGGCGATCTGCATTTCACCAGATGTTTCAGTCTCGTTATGTCTGTGCCAGTTGGTCAACGTCCTCGGCATTGGCTGCATTTATGCCTCGGAAAAGATGCTCTCGATGGCGGCCAAGTAACCAGAGCCTCAGCGTACTGATCGTTTAGAGACGACAAACGACAGTTTGGGGCAGCAATCATCGTCCCCTGGTATGAGAGATGCTGCAATATCGCGAGATAGGGGGCATCTCCAGGTGCAAACCCAAAAGTTCCCGCATGATTCTGGATTGCAAGGTTGAAATGGTTTGTTTGTAGTCTCCACCCACCCCCAATGAAACATGGATCGGGCCAAGCTTCTCAGATCCTCAGAATGCATCTGGCAGATGTTGGTTGGTCATAAAGGGTATCGAGATACCAGGTGTGATGACCGCCCTGAGACCTGGCGCGCCAAGTTGTCTTCATTCAACTACGAAGGGAAGCGAATTCGCCGAGCCGTGTTAGGCCTGAGATAGATTGAGGAGACGGACAAGACAGGGTCTATACGACACTCTGACGCTCTTCCTGTTGGTTGGTCCGAGGAATGGACATGAAGACGACAGGATTAAGGAAGCGGTTGGGGCGTGCCCCTCTCCCCGGACTCGTGAACCCCTGCACATCCTTACCGGCCAAGGACATGTTCCCACCAACAAAGATGATTGCTGTGCCTTAATATATGGGAACTTTGATCTTGTCGAACCCCGCTTGCAACAGCTTCGTTGGCGCTAATCTGGATCCCCGGACTTGTTTTATTGCGACGTTGGTTATGACCGGACACACTAAACGGAGTAATGTTCAAAATACTCCACGACGGGATAACAGCCCAAAGCCAAGCTATTACCATGCGGGTTGAACAGGTCCAGACCCGAAGTCGGCCAGTTCCAGGACTGGCGGTGTGTTGGTCTTTACGTGACCTGGCATCATTACTCGCCGCGACGAACAAGCAACGGCTGACGTTCCTTGCAGTGCCAATGTTGTAATTTCAACATCCGTCCATTCCGATTCTGCATCTCTGCCGATCTGGGCAGGCCAATAATGCTGGCGACCGTTTGATAGGTACATCAGTAACCGAGCAGGAATGTCTACTTCGGACTTGTGCTGGTCGGAAACCATCTCAGAGAGAAAGCAAACCAGGTGCCAACACAAACAGTCAAGCGAGTTCCTACCTTGATGCGAATACTTCATGACTGGTCGGTCTAAAGCCCGCCCAATCTGATCAAGGACGCGAGATATGCTCCGTCTTATGCTACTGTCGCATACAGCTGATCCCACATAACGATTAGGACATGGGCTGGTTGATCTCGCCAGGATGTTTGTCAACCCTTGATGCCCCCAGCATCCAGCCCAGCCAGAAGCCATGGCTCGTGAACTCGAGTCCCGCAAGGAGTCTGGAACCTACGATCATTTCGTTTTCCCGAATAAGCTGTTCAGGCCGACATCCGCACCCACTGTTGCATTACAGGTCCCCCTTTCCAATTCATCAGTACACATGCGAGCACATCAGACATGGCCGTACAAAATGAGACACAGCCGCCCATGAACTTGCTTCTTTCTGAGAATCCCTCACAGCTCGGAATCTGCAAGTCGTATCCATTTCCTGGGTCCTGTCAAGATGAGACTCGTCACGTTCATTATCCCCTCAGCAATTGTAGGCTCGGCCTCGGCTGCCTGTAGCCAGTCCTTTGACTACGTAAGTCGCTGCCTTTCACAAATCTTTGAACCCCCTGAGCTAACAACGTGGGCAGATCATCGTCGGAGGCGGTACCGCTGGGTCAGCCCTGGCGACGCGTCTGAGTCTGGGCCTGCCAAAGGCGCAGATATTGCTGCTCGAGGCCGGCCCGTCTGCTCTTGACGAGCTTCGGATCAACGTCCCCGGTCTGCGAGGCTCTATCCTCGGCACCAAATACGACTGGAACTTCACCACCGTCGATCAGGATGGCCTTGGCGGTCGGCAGATCAGCGTCAACCGCGGCAAGGTCCTGGGCGGCTCCTCGGCAATGAACTACCTCTGCTACGACCGCGCCGCCGCAGCCGAGTACGAAGCATGGGGTGAGATGGGAAGCGAGGGCTGGACGTGGGAGGCCATGATCGACGGCATGAACAGATCGGAGAACTTTACCGGCTCTGACAATGACCCTCGTGGCCGCTCTGGTCCCATTCGAAACATGTACAACCGTCCCATGTACGAGCTCGTGGACGCGTGGCAGCCGGCCGCCAGCGAGCTCGGCCTTCCCATCAACGAAGAGGGCAACATGCATGGAAACCCCATCGGTCTCATGTTCCAAGGCACGAACATCGACAATACCAACAACTACACTCGGTCCTACAGTGCCAACAGCTACCTCCCGATGGCCGGTCCCAACCTCATCATTCGCACCAACGCTCACGTTGCCAAAGTCAACTTGGATGAGGCAGCCGACAACCATGTTTTAGCGACTGGAGTGACCTTGAGCGATGGCACCGTCATATCTGCTTCCAAAGAGGTTATTCTGTCGGCAGGCTCGGTGCAGAGTCCTGGGCTTCTTGAGCTCTCGGGCATCGGCCAACCTGGAGTTCTCGAGAAAGCCGGTATCGAAACCGTCATCAACCTGCCGGGTGTGGGCGAGAACTACCAGGACCACATCCGCACCTCGAACATTTACCGTCTCAAGGATCACGTCGACTCCTTTGACGCGCTCATCTTCCAGTCGACTGGAGAGAACGCCACCGAGGAGCTACAGAAATGGATGGACGGAGAGCCCTCGCTTTACGAGTACACCACTGCTGCCTATGGCTTTCTCAACTGGGGCCAGGTCGACAAGGACGTACAGACGGACCTCCTCGCCCTGGCCGAGGCCGCTGTTGGCAAAAGCACCAACCCGGTCGACCGTAAGAAGCTCGAGTTCCTGAGAGACGAGGCCGTCCCAGACTACGAGCTGATCTACGAGGCCAACTACGTCGGCGCAGCGGGCTATCCCGGCGAGGGCAAGTACATCACCGTCATCAGCACCGTCATGCACGCCCTCAGCCGCGGGAATGTCCACATCGACCCGGCAGACCCCACGGGCAAGCCCATCATTGACCCCAAGTTTCTCGATAACGAGCACGATATCAAGGCTGCTGTCGAGGGTGCCAAGTTTGCACGAAAGATGGCCGAGAGCGGCCCCATCAAGGCCTTCTGGGACGTCGAGACTGAACCTGGCCCGGAAACGCAGACGGACGCGCAGTTTCGCCATTTTGCCGTCGGTACGGTTGCGAGCTTCTACCATCCCGTTGGCACCTGTTCTCTGTTGCCCAAGGAAGACGGCGGTGTTGTTGATGCGAACCTGACGGTCTACGGCACGCGTAACCTCCGGGTTGTGGACAACAGCATCATTCCCGTCATCATCTCGGGGCACATCCAGACGGCGGCTTACGGCATCGCAGAGGTTGCTGCGGCGAAGATCATTGCCGGTGCACAATAGGCGGACTCTCTTTTCATGCGGCCGGCCTCGGATCAGCGGGGCTTGGATCGAATCACCGTGTGTGGTCTATTGGTGCTATTCTTTCGCATCTTGTCAGCCAATGTTTGACGTGTCCCCTTGTGATTCATCGCTTTACGAGTGAGTAAGCTTTGCTTAAATACCTGAAATCGGGACAAGATAGAATCTCCTACAACAGGCAAATAAGCACTTGAACCCCTAAACACATCGCCTTCTCAGCTCTGGATTCTCACGTGCCCCGTTTAGTGTCAAGAGTTCGAGACATCACGTAGGGTTCGGAATCCTGCAGGACAGTAGCCAATAAGAAGCATGGCCCCCCCTAGGGAGACGGATATGCGAAATGTAAGCTGACCAAAATGCTACCTCTGTCGAGACGAACAAAGGTCCGGTCGCCGCCAGGTCGTACAGTCTCATTTCAGCTGTTTGCCATAGAAAATCTTTCGTCCGCTCCTCCAAGGTCCAGGTTAAGCATCCTCCCACTTGCATCTCCCGACCTGAAGCACCTTTCTAGGGCTTCCAGAAGAGCTCGCTAAGAAAAGATAGAGCAGCAAGTCCAACTCAATGGAGGACTCAATGGAGGAATTCGACTGCGTCGTCGTGGGTGCCGGTAAGCCCCCGCCTGTCCTACCGCTATTTCCCTCTTGAGCGGCCCGTCGATGTTTGCAAGAATGATATTCTTAGCGGTGGACTTGCAACGAGCATAGAATGCTAAGATCTTGTAGGCTGGTACGGCTTATGCGCTGCGAAGCAGTATCATTGCACGCAGCCCCGATCCTCACTCCTCGTCATCGATTCGCAGACCACACTGGGAGGCACGTGGGCCAAGGAGCGACTGTACCCGGGGCTCAAGAGCAACAACCTCCTGGGAACGTACGAATACCCGGATTTCCCCATGGACAGCGACACGTACAACATCCAGCCGCGCCAGCACATTCCCGGAGAAACCATCTTCGATTACCTCAGCGCGTACGCAAAGCGTTTCGGCATCGAGAGCAAGATTCGCCCAAGGAACAAGGTTGTTACTGCTGAGCATCGGGAAACCGATGAGGGAGGCTGGGTCTTGACCATCGTGAACGAGCTCGGCCGGCAGAGCAAGGTCTCTGCTCGTAGACTCATAGTCTCCACAGGACAGACGTCTGAGCCGTGGATGCCTCGGTTTCAGGGGCAAGAGTCGTTCGGTGGAAGTGTCTTCCACGGAAAGCAGTTCCGGCAGAATTCCGAGACCTTGCAGACGGCACAGCGTGTGACGGTCTTTGGGGGCACAAAACTGGCATGGGATGCCGTATACGCCTACGCCACCTCTGGTGTCAAAGTGGACTGGGTTATCAGGTGTCAGTATACGGTGCTCCCGTCGGAAACGAGGCCACTCAGCCTAACCGAACTGATAGCGACCGGCCATGGACCAATCTGGATCGCCCCTCCGTTCGTCACACCGCTCAAGAAGTGGCTCGAGAAGCTCGCCCGTGAGTACAGTCGCCAGTGTATGACTTCAGGCTTACGATGCGTCCCAGACACCCGTATGTTGAGCTGGTTCAGTCCCTGTGTGTGGGGTGGCGCCGACGGCTACACCACTGTCCGCAATTTTCTCCATGGCAGTTCGGTTGGTCGGGCCATCGTCAACACGTTCTGGAAAATCCTCGGAAGCGACGTGATAGCTCTCATGCAGTACGATTCCCACCCGGAGACAGCCAAGCTGAAACCGTGGACCGATCCAATGTTCACGTCGACCAGCTTCAGCATTCTCAACTACGACACCAGCCTGTTTGACTTTATCAGAAGCGGAGATATCAAAGTCCACATCGACGACCTCGACCGCCTCTCTCCCGGGACAGTTCATCTCTCGAGCGGAACAGAGTTGAAGGCGGATGCTCTTCTGGCCCACACTGGCTGGAAGCATGTGCCCCCCATCAAGTTCCTCCCCGAAGGCATCGAGAAGGAACTCGGCATTCCGCATGCTTCTGGAAAGAATGCCCCGATGGAAGACCTAGCAGCCCAGAAGAAGCTCGTTGATCAGGCGGACGGGGAGATCTTGCGGCGCTTCCCGAGGTTGAAGAACCAACCCGTGTGGAACAAGAACTATGTCCCTCTGACTGACAAGGAGGGCATCGAAACCAATGACGAAGTCACCCCTTACAGTTCCCTCACTCCTTACATGCTTCACCAATTCATGGTCCCGCCGTCGGAGCGCTTCCTTCGCGCCCGGGACATTGCCTTTGTCGGCATGGTGAGCAACTTTGGCAACACAATGGCGGCTCATCTCCAAGGCCTCTGGGTCAGTGCCTACTTCTCTGGTCTTCTCGTCAACGACCCATGCTCGGCGATCGGGGACGAGTCGGCGATGAGGAAATTGCAGTACAACTCGGTGTTGATGAATCGGTTCGGAATCTGGCGGTACCCTACCGACTGGGGCAGCAACAAATGCCCCAGTTTCGTCTTTGACGCAGTTCCGTACTTCGACCTCTTGCAGCATGACTTGGGGCTGTCCCCGTGGCGGAAGAAGGGCTTCTTGGCTGAAGTGTACTCGCCATACGGACCGGAGGACTACCGCAGCATCAACGAGGAGTGGATGGAGAAGCAGGAGAAGGCGCATATTTCCGGATGAGTCCGTCAACTGAAGCGAAAGAGGACGACAGTCCTGTCGGCGGATACTTGGATGACTCACTGGAGTTTAGGTGTCCGCGTCCTCGTGTGGATTTACGATAGACTCGGGTTGTACTTCGCAGGGCGTAGTCCCGGTCGTGATGGGGACCAGATCGGGTCTCATGCAGATATTGGGCTAGGTCCACTCGGGCTTGGAGACGTGGAGACGTGGATATCGTCCGGGATGGGACTGGATCGTCGTTCGTGTCTTACTAGTATATACACTGCAAGGATGACGCCTTTTGTCTCCCGGCTACGACGGCAAAACTTTTCTTCATACGGATCTACAACCACTTCTGACAACCGCTCAGCGCAGGTTCACCGGACTGAATGTGACTCAGTTGAGCTTGAGGGCCTGACTACCACTTAAGCGAGCTTGGTTATGCCCTTGCGGAAAGGTGAACCATGCTAGGATTAGCTTGTCAATGATGTGAAGAAAAACACGTCCATCTAGTTGTGGATACCAGACACAAAATAGCCCACCACACATGAATACAAAACGCAGCCATGTCCCGCTCTGATATGGATCTCCAGATCAACATCTAGCTTTGCAGAGGGCATCACACGGTCTTTGGTCTTCCCATGTTGCGGTAAAAAGTACCGCCTGCGTAGAGCTGTGCACTGTGCTTTATCAATACTGTTATTTAACAGAAAGGAACCATGACGATACGCGTACATCCAACGTCATCCAATACCCAGGACGTTGTCGAACTCTTTGCGACTTTTGACGCCAGTCTCCCCGAGCCTCTCTCGAGTCTCAACGACTCCTCAACCTGTACCGACCTGCATCCCCCATGGCAATTAAACAAGGAGTTTCGTTCTCCTCAAAGCTGGGGTAGATGGCGGAAGCTGTCCACCCTCGGCCTCTTATGCACAGCTACCGCCTTCTCCTCGGTGGTGGCCAGCTCGTACGCTCCAGCAAAGGACGCCTTGGCCGTCGAGTGGGGTGTCGGCCGTATTCCAGCTCTCACTGGCATCACAACCTTTACGATAGGGTTTGCTCTGACTCCCATGATTCTGGCGCCGATATCTGAGGTATGGGGTCGGAAGATGGTCTTCACTGCCACCGGGTTCTTGTTTGTCGTCTGTCAGATTTGCTGTGCCGTTGCTCAATCCTTCCCAGGGTATGAATCTTGCTGGATGCTTGCTTTGCCGAGTTGAACTGACATGACACTGCATAGGCTGCTAGTCGCCCGCTTCTTCGCTGGCGTGGGTAGTTCGACCTACTCGAGCATGATTGGCGGCACGATCTCGGATATCTACGGACCTCAGGAGCGCAACGTCCCGATGGCAGTCTTCTCGGGGGGCGCTCTTTGCGGTGCCGGGCTGGGGCCGTTGATCAGCGGGTTCATCGTGCAGTATGCGAACTGGCGGTGGGTCTTTTGGTACCAGGTCATTGTGAACGGCTTGACGGCGATGGCATTGGTGATTTTCCTTCCCGAAACACGAGCGAATGTACTGCTTTGCCGCAAAGCCAATGCCTTGAACAAATGGTACCGTCAGCAAGCTGACTCCGTCGCCGGGTTCCGAGTTGACATGGGCCGAGGCCAAAAGACGGTGATATCTCGTACTGTCGAATGGAAAGTCGAAAATGATGACGAGCCTGGTCCTTTGGGAAAGATGATTGCTGCCTCAATGACGCTGCCATTCGTGCTGCTCTTCACGGAGCCAGTCGTCTTCTTCTTTTCCCTGTGGGCGGCCTTCAGCTGGTGCATTCTATATCTCACCTTCGCCGCAGTGCCGCTCGTCTTTACAGACGTCTACGGATTCGACCTCTCCTCGGCGAACGCCATCTTCGCCAGCACGTGCATCGCCTCGATCGTCGCGACGCCCATCAGCATTTTTCAAGAGCGCTGGCTTGACGGAGTTGTGCATCCGAAAATCCCGCTAGATCGGCCAGAGAGAAGGCTGTACTTTGCCTGCGTGGAGAGCATCTTGCTCCCCATCGGGCTCTTTCTGTTCGGATGGTCTGCGCGTGAGAACGTCCACTGGATCGTGCCGGCTATCGGCATCGGCGTCTCGACGCTTGGCGTCTTCTCGGTGTACCTGGCCGTCTTCAACTACCTTGCCGACAGCTACCACGGTTACGCCAGCTCGGCGCTTGCAGCACAGTCGTTCTGCAGGAACTTCATGGGCGGCATGTTCCCGCTTGTGACGGTGCAGATGTACACAAACCTCGGCTATGGGCCGGCATCGAGTCTACTAGGCGGCATCGGGCTGCTGCTGACCATCGGCCCCTGGGTTCTTGTTGCCTTCGGCGAGACGATCCGGGCAAAAAGCCGATTCGCCAATAAGTTGGCGGGGTAAAAAAAAGAGACACTCCTGTCCGCTTCGTTCCACTCTCCGCTCCGTCCGGCGCCGGTGACTTCTCCGTCAGCCCCACTCCGATAGCCGAGAGTGGGCCCGAGCTCTCCGGGGAGGTTGGGCTGTTGCTGCTTGGAAATTGCTGGAAAAGTCCAAGCCGACCAGCCCCTCTTCATTCGACTTCGGTTGAATCTGCTGGTTACGTCACAGACACGGCATTTCGCTGATGGCGTGTTACTTTAGTGAACACGACAGGGTCGGAAGCTGGGTAGACGCATGATTCTCGCATTGTTTAGAAACATCAACATGGGCTCAACAGCTCGTTAACGTTAAATACCTGGGCTTTCTTCCTGCTTCTTCTCATGTTCTCATGGTGCGATTACTCACTTAGTTTGCATTGTTCAACGCCATCCGAATTGTTGCTTCGTCTGTTACCTTTCAATGTCGCTCGCTCAGCACGTCACACAGGCCGAAGGCTTTGACTACGAGCGTCCCGCGGAGCCGGTCAGCCAGCTTGACAACGGAGAATCGGTGTTCGGGGCATGGCAGCCCTTGTCGACCGACAGTCTCGCCAACAACAATGACCCTCAGTGGCGCCGGCTGAGCTTCGCACCTGTTGAGCCGGTCCACGTGGAAAAGCCCATTGCGGCATACAAGGTCTCAAACGCAAAGAGATGGGGTACGTTCATGAGCATCGTCACAAGCCACCCTCTCCTGTACACTAACGATTCTCAGTGCAAGTTGCCACTGGTATCGTCGCGTGCTGGCTAGCTGCAGGCATCGTCTTTGGCTTCGCCGCTCTCAAGCCTGTCCTTATCTCGGAAGGGGTCTATGGCGATTTATGCACTGCGGATGATCCGACAAGCGTCGACAACGGCGACTACATCCCCTGCGTCGAGCAGGATCTACGTCTCAACTTCTTCTTCGTCGCCGCGTCTGTTACTGCCAACGTGTCTTCCCTGCTCGCAGGGTCCGTTCTCGATCGCTATGGAAGACGAGCCTGCTGGGTTTTGTCCGCGGTGTGTCTCGTCATCGGCTGCTTTCTCATGGCTTCTGCCACTCACTTGCCGGAATTCGACGGATACTTCCTGGGAAATATATTTCTTGCCCTAGGCGGTACCTTTGTCTTCGTCTCCAGCTTTCAACTGGCCAATGCATTCCCAAAACACAGTGGCCTCATCATTGCGCTGGTCACTGGCGCTTTCGACGCGTCTGCGGCCGTTTTCCTCCTTTACCAGCTGGTGTACGACGCAACGGATGGTCAACTCTCGCTTGAGAAGTTCTTCTACGCCTACATGGCCATACCAGCCTTGCTAGTCATCGCCGAGGTTGTTTACATGCCTGCGCGGTCTTACCACAGCATCCCCCAGCTGGAAGAGAAGATTGAAAAGGTTCAGGACAACGGACGAGACGTTCACGAGTCAGACGACGAAATTTCGGACGACAGGACGCTCCGAAAGATTCGCAGCGCCCGAGCCGATCGTCGCTTGTCCAAGCTGGACCAGATCGAAGAAGTCGTTGGCGACGCCCAGCAGCGCGAGGAGCGCATCAAGGTCAACGAGGAACGTCATGAGGCCAGCGGCGTGTGGGGTGTTCTTCACGGCGTCTCGGCACAGAAACAGATCCAAAGCCCTTGGTTCGTCCTCATCTTACTCCTGACCATTGTTCAGATGCTCAGGATGAACTACTTTATTGCGACCATTCGAGCGCAGTACCGCTTCATGTTGGGCTCCGAAGCCGAGGCAGACGACATTAACCACTTTTTCGACATTGCTCTGCCGGTGGGAGGTCTGGCGTCGACGCCCTTCATCGGCATCCTGCTGAACAACCTCAGTGTACCCACCACCTTTGGCATTCTTACGGTTTTGATTGTCGCTATCGGCGTCCTCAACTGTTTGCCGTTTGTGTGGGCTGGTTATGCCACGGTGGTTTTGTTTGTCATCTTCCGCCCACTCTACTACTCGGCCATCTCGTACGCTGCCCTACCATACCATCTGATTGAGATTGAGCATGTTGCTAACGGGATGAACAGTGATTACGCTACGAAAGTCTTTGGCTTCGCCACTTTCGGTCGCATCTATGGGACCATAGTGTGCGTCTCGGGCTTGATCAACTTCTCTCAGTTTGGTCTCGACGCGCTTACCCATGGCCCCTTGCACGGAGACCCTACTCCTGTGAACATTACCCTTGGTGGTGCGGGAGCCATAATTGGCGTTGTCCTGACGGCTTTCGTCGCTATAAAGGGACGGACTTTTGTAGAAGAAGAAAAGCCTGTCCTGGATGCCCTGGAAGAGAGGCAGAGACTGCTGTCGTCGGCTGGTCAGGATTATGGGGCTCGGAACTAATGAGTGTTGGAGCATGAGCTGTTCAAGACGTGACGGAACTTTGACGTGGTGCATTATAGCATTCATAGCATTCTGTTAATAGAACCCGTTAATACAATTCAAGAAACCATGTCTTTTTCAGACCGGCACAATCTCCACCGCCGATGTGGCACAGCTTGCCTTTGCCGAGCCTCTGACAGTCAACGCCAGCCTGGGCGTAAAAGGAGAGAGAGAGAATGGCTCAATGGCGTGTGTGATGGAGAGGTTACGTGCCCATAATTCGACAATCTGGGCAGCTGATCAAGTCGTCTCGAAAGACGGTAGATACTGTTTAGTGAGTTGAACCACATGCCCTCATGGCACTGAGAGGCGGCAACATGTATCTTCTGCCCCTGGGAGTATGCAAGATATAGTCAGTCTGGGCTCTTGGTGGAGCAGGTTGTTGAGTGGCAAGAGGGCGGTCGATTGCTTGATGTCTACCACTTTTGAAGTCTCCATGAGTATGGCAGAGACGCAAGATGACGAAGTCAGTCAGCAACTGATGTGTTGCTGCTGAACGATCCAGACTCGATACCGACGACTAGCATTGTGGAGGCTCGGAAGCAGACTGACAGGCGTGTCCTGTCATGCAAGAGTTGGAGTACTCCAACTTGACCGCCAATTAAATACTGGGATTATGCGCATTAATTTGCCTGCTAATCAATTAGCCGGATTGCCGACGGCTTAGCTACACATGCTGATTCAGCTCATGATGACTAATCGCCAAATCCGAGACCAAAGCGCCGAACTCTTCACTCCATACGGAGGTACCTCTGGTCGGCTTCATCTGGTGGCATGCTCGTACAATGCTACGAGCACGATTGCTGCAGCTACCGTCCTTTCTCTTCGTAGCCCAACTCTCCCATGTGCCCATTATAGCGCCTATCCTGGAGTCGAAATGCGGCCATGGACGCAGACATTGTGCGCCGACACGTGCCAAAGCTGTGCCACTTCTGCCATCGCACGTTTGTTCGAGGTGAACACCTTCGGAGGCATCTCAGAACGCGTGAGTGCGCCTGCTCCTGCGGCATGGATGCTGGTGACGCGCGTGGCTAATAACCGCACAAGACACAAAGGAGAGACCATATCTCTGCCACTGTGGTCTGGCATTCACTCGACGCCATCTTCTGACGAGACATGAACGTCGCTACCATGCGGCTGTCTCGGCAAGCTCCTTTCCCACGCCGGCCATGAGCCTGAACACCAACGAGGGCAGCAACTCAACCGGAACACTGCCTTTGACTCACCAACGTCCAGCAGGTGTCGCGCAGGGCACCATGCAAATGTCTGATGGTCCGTACGGACAAGCCTCCCAGACGACTTTCGTGAGCTCAAACCTCTGTCTCACCCCTGGAAGGTGAGCGAAGCCCAGCGACTTCAATTTGATGTACACCTCAAAGCGTACGTCGAGTGTCTCGGCGGTTTCAAACTTCCTTCGCGTCTCTCCATCTCGCGCTACATTGCGGGATACGTCGACGGGTTCAGCAAGTGGCTTTTCCTGCTAGCCGACAGCGAGGAATGCCAACGCCTGGATGGTAGGTCCCCCCCCTACAGGTATGCTCAGCAGTTTGGACCATGACTGACTGTGAGACTAGCCAACGAACGCCAGATCATCCAATGGCTCGAGTGCGTCGTCAATGAAGCCCTTGCATCGACCGACGATGTTCTATACCATGTTGAGCGAGGAGACGATACGACAAAGGAGCGCTCGCTGGAGTTCCTGGGGAGCGCCGTCATCAAACTGACCGCCAAGATGTTTGAACAGTGTAACAGCGCCTGGCCCATGATGAAAATCATTGGCCAAAGTCTGCAGGAATATTCGAAGCTGCTCGACACCAGAGACAGAGGTAGAGCTCGGACATGATGAGCAATCACCGAACCATCAGGACGAGGTTGAAGGAGCGCATCTCTCATGCCGAGGGAGACGCGTCAGGAGTCAACATCACGCGCAGACCTGAATCCAATCTCCCAAACGATCACCAGCACTTGTCGCTGACAGTTCAGCCTGGACAACTCATCGTCTGAAAGGAAGCAATGGCCTCGGCGCTGCATGTTGCCGCGCCGTTTCGGCTCATGTGGCCCGATCTGCATTGAGAGCAGTTGTCCAAACTCGGTTCAGACGACGATCAAACACGTCCCATCCGACCAACCGGTTCGGATGACACATGCCACGACCCGGGCAAGAGGCATCGTGGAGATGGCTCTGGAAGAAAGCCGGCCATGATTCGGTGTAGGCTGTGACTTTTTTTCCGCGAGGGTGGGTTTCAAGCAGACCTCGTCGCGCTTCGAGTATTCTGGTTTCCCGATCCGCGGAGGTCGTGTCAGGTCGTGTGTCGGAAGCCGAGAAATGGCCCGACGGACTCGGGGCTCTGTTTGTTGTTTTGGTATATAAGTTGCCGGCTGGCATCAAACAGTCATGTTGCCATTCGAACCATCTACGACAACATCGTCTCGTCTGCTGTGCAAATACTTTGCTTTTTCGACCTGGCGTCACTCAACTTTGTACTCTATACCACATCTTCATATAATCATCACAACCCGCAGACATGGTTCGCATGACTCTCTTCGCAACTCTCGCCCGTGAGTTCTCCTCCGCCTCTTGGACCGTCACGATCGTCAGCTGACCCATCACAGTGGCCGCCTCGGCGCTCGCCATCACGCCCAACAACGCCGGCGCGCGCAACGTCGGCAAGGGCGACGGGTCGCAGTTCATCACGGGCGGGTGCGTCAGCAACGCCGACTGCTCCTCCAAGTGCTGCGCCGACGCCAGCGGTGTCGGCGTCTGCTCCGCCGAGGCGGCTCAATTTCAGAACGGGAAGAACGGATGCAACTTTGCAGATCCCAACGCCGCCGCCACGATTGCGGCCGCGAAGGCGCAGGTCGCGAAACAGGGTTTCTAAAGGCTGGAAGATGGCAGGGACCCTGGGTATTGATCAGCTTTGGCCAGGCGATACGGGACTGGTTTCAACCGAGTCGTCGGGCAGCTTGAGGTCGGGTCCTGGATGGGAAAATGATAACCACGAGGGATGAATCAGGACGACATGAGTCGAAATCGATACATGGAGAATGGCAATTCCGCCAATGCCAACAAATGCCTCTTGCCAAGCTGCGGTCAATTTAGCAACCGACATCTCGCGTCGACCTACGGATAGTCCACCGTCTTTTTCCCAATACTCCATGCGCGCGGTCCGTGAGTTTCTGCCAACATGTAACCGGCTGATCCCGGGAGCGAGTCGCTGTTTTGAGGGCCGCTTATAGAGTGTTTTCTGCAAACGGAAACAATCTGCAATGGCGTGATCGCGGGGGGGGGCATTTCTACGCTGCCATCTTCTTCAGAAAGCCCATGAACTGGGACATGTAAACGCCCTTCCCCACGCCCCTTCCAGCTCGGCGACTCCGTCTGGCAAGTCTGGATGACATGGCGATATTAACGACCAAGAAAACGAGTCAAATAAAGAATGGGAAACAGGCGTCGGTCGACCAGGTCCTGTGTCGGGAAGAAGACGGCCGGCCGCGCAAGCTGATATCAGTTTGTTGATTGGGGTTTCGCTCGTCGCGCCGGGCCCTGACTCGGACATGGGCTTTCACAACAACAAACTCCCGCTGAATGGCCAGATTGTGATAGACAGCTATTAGCCCCGACTCCCGAGATGTCACCGCGAGAAGTGCCAGGATCAGGGAGTCGGACTCGTCGACCCACTGTGGCTACTCGACATGACAACGAGAATCTGGGGTTGAGTGTTCCAAGTCAGCGACAGTCCCCGTCAAACAGCGTCGACAATCAAGCCGTCACGACGTTTCGTAGATGTATGCTGTTTCTGAGTGGTATCATGTCGTGTTATCTTGTACTCTGGCAGATGATGAGGTTCCACGATGCCCGAGCGAACAGTTGATTAGAAATTGACAGATTAGTTTTGTAAATCGCTTTTGAACACCTTCTGTCTACTTTTCCCCCTTGTCCTTTCCAACAACGTCCTCCTTGGACTTGACACTGTCAAAGTCTTCCGCGTGGGTCATGAAGACGTCGTCATTCATGTGGCGGTGACGAACCCAGAAGATGACGGTCTGCACCGTCAGCGCGATGCCGGGAGCGGCCCAGGCCCAGATCAAGGTCGGGTCCGCAATGGCCGGGACCAGGATCTGTCCCAGGGCGCTGCTGAGCGCCGTCATGAACAGGAAGAGGGCGACGACGGTGGAGCGCATGTGCTCCGGGGCGCGGGCGTAGGCGAGCTCGTAGGCGGTGACGTTGACAAAGATCTCGGACATGGCGCCGAGGGCGACGTTGGGGATCTGCCACCAGATGGAGAGGGGAGAGACGCCGTCGCAGTCGCTTGCGTTGTAGCCGCTAAAGACTGTGTTAGTGTGTGTGTGTGTGTGTGTGTGTGTGTGTGTGTGTGTGTGTGTGTGTGTGTGTGTGTGTGTGTGTGTGTGTGTGTGTGTGTGAGTGTGTGTGTGAGAGAGTGTGTGCGAATGGGAAACAAGGTCCATGGATTTCGCAACTTACCAAGGGCTGGTCTCGTAGACGCGCCACTGCACGAGGGCACCGATGAGGGAGGAGACGGCGGCCATGACGAAGCCGGTGGTCATGCGGGAGATGCGTCCGTACTTGATGCCCCTGCGCTGGAGGAAGGGGTAGACGACCTGGGCCATGAAGGGCGAGAAGACGATGATGACGAGCGGGTTGAAGTGGCTGAGCAGGTCGTTGGGGGCGCCGTCGGACGTCATGGCCGCGCCCTGGTTGCTCTGGGTGTTGCCGACGCCGCCGTCGTTGAGGTTCCAGATGGGGATGTAGAGGAAGATCTGGACGGCCTGCCACGTGCGGCGCGTGTCGTCGACGTTCTTGTCGTCGTAGCTGACGAGGACGCCGCGCTCGCGGAGGGTGCGCGGCTCGACGTTGTACCAGAGGTCCTTGGACAGGATGTTGCCCCTGCAGGCCTTGACGGCGGCCCAGGTGATGTTGACGAAGCGGTTGAGGTCGGAGCCCTGGGGCGGGTGGCGGACGGTGCGCTTGTACGTGGCGGCGAGCAGGACGGGCAGCAGGAAGTAGACGATGCCGGGCACGAGGAAGGCCAGCCAGAAGCTGTGGTACTTTTCAATGTAGACGACGGCGATGGAGAAGAAGGCGCCGACGTTGATGAAGGCGTAGAAGATGAGCATGATGTGGCTGATGGTGGTCTCGGGGTCGACAATGACCTTCTCGCCCGACTTGAGCACCTTTGTGTACTCGCGCTGGTGCGTGTACTGGTCGACGACGAGCGGCGCGACGTTGGGCTTGAAGATGCCGGCCCCGATGGCCAGGAGAAAGTAGCTGACGAGGAAGGGCGCGACACCCTTGCCGGCCTGGAGGACGGCGGGAGCGGCGCCGCCAACCATGATGACGTGGGCTACGCCGCCGATGAGGACACCCCATACGATGGCCTGGTAGCGGCCGATCTTGACGTCTGCGATCCAGGCACCGAAGATGGGGATGAAGAAGGCCAGGAAGGTGAAGAGGAGGCCGAGAGACGAAGCCGTCTGGAGGCCGAGGCCGAGAGCACCGGCGTGGGAGTTGGGCTTGTCTGGGTTGATGGCGCCGGTGCCGGGACCTCCCTCGGGCAAGGGGAACTGCAGATAGTTGTTGAAGGCGGCCTTGACGCCGTAGTACGAGGCGCGTTCGGCGGCCTCGACTATGCAGAGGCACCACGAGATCCACGGGATGGAGTCGTGGACCTTGCGGAGCGTCGAGCGCTCCTCGTCGCTGGGGGGCGGGTAGTTCTCGTAGTCGACGACGGCATCGCGAGAGCTCTCGAGCGAGTTGTGGGACTCGACGTCGACGACAGCCTGAGCCTTTTCCGGGTGGACGCCCTGGTCCGCGTCCGGCTCGACGACCTTTTGGACGTTGAGGCCGACAACCTTCTCAGCGGCGGCTGGGTGTTCTGTTAGTTCAAGTCTGAAGGACGAACAATGTCTGTCCACCACTCACACATGATGACAGCCGTCCTTCTCCAAGCTTGTCGAGTGTAAGTTGCGAGAAGAGCCAGTGGACTGGGAGCACTCAGAGACACACACACACACACAGCAAATATCTGAGACAGATGTGTCTTGCTCTCTATATATGAGTGCTTCAGTCCCGCAGAGTATCCGTATGGGAAAAGGGCCACTCCCCCACGCTCGATAGGACACCCCCAGACAAGTCGAGATTGTGACGGCAAGGGATGCAACCAACTCCTCCGGCTGGCTCATCCCTGACCAGAACGGCCGAGGATGGGCCAAGGCGGGTCCAAGACTGATCGCGAGCTCGGGAAAGCTTGTTGCGCAATCAACAGTGCTGGTGCCATTCCATGTCCTCGAGCATCCCTGTCCTGGTAACCCCGACCACGACTGATATGAGTGGGAACGTTATCACGGGCATCATGGTTGCTCTACGTCCACCACGACTCGAGAGCGATTGCGTGATAGGCAAAGCAGCCCTCCCATTGGCCCAGAGCACCGCAGAGCAGAGATACCCCAGGAGCCAGGAGGGCGCAATCTACGCGTCTACCATGTACATCTTCACCAGAGTCGCCGTACTTGTATACTGATTACTTGTAGTATGTGCTTGCAGTCGCCTCTCTCTGGCTGGGCGCACCTTGCGAAGCTTAAATCAGGTCTGGTCCAACGCGAGCAAGCCAAGAGTCGACATTCGGACCGGCCGTGCAACAAGTTTTTCGAGAGGCGTCATGACGAACTGTTCCATGTTGATTTCGCCATGGACCAAATCCACTCCTTTGCCCGACTGGCGATACTCTTAGCTAATGACGGCCGACGTATTTCAGAATCGACACACGGCGAGAGCCAACGTGTTCCAGATCGTCGGCCTAGAGAGAGGAGACTCCGCTTCTTCAGCTGGGAATCCTGCAGAGTGTGTCGTAACCCTGCGATTCACCCATGGGCGGTTGCGTCGGGATGTGGCTGTCGATCCACGTCGGACGCTGATAACTACACTACATGTACGGAGTATGAAGACGACGAGGGTTTTATTCCCGGCCTCTGCATCGGCCGTGGCCTGTTACATTCTACCTACACATGTAATGATGCCGGCCGTAGATGATGGCGTCGGCGTCTTCCAGCATGCCGACTGTGGGGGGGGTTCCCGCGGAAGTCCTGCGGAAGGAAAAGGATCATTACTACGTAGGAACGTCGCAGGCTCGAGTCCGAGGCTTTGCCTTATCGGCGACAATGATCTACACTGGGTCTTCCTCCGTCTCGTCTACAAGTACGTGAAGCCAAGGCGGCGCCGCCGTCGGGTGCAACATTTCGGACGCTTGGCTGGTAAAATGGGACTTTCGTAGTTGCAACTGAATCCTTCCAGTCTCCAGATCTTCTAGCCCAGTTTTCCATTCGCTACGAGAGCGATGGAGCCGGCAAAGAGTAAACATGAACATGCTCTCCGTCGAACCAATCGCCAAAGCATTATTCATAGGTGAACTATACGCTGAACCTGTTCGACGTCTGCCAATGATGCCAAATCTTTACCCCAAAAGCAAATCCATCGGCTGACGTTTCACCTTCTCTTCAGCAAATCCAAGATGGAGTCATCTCATCGTTTGCATGTGTTCGTGTAGGTATCTAGTCTGCAAACCAGATCTCTGCTGGCTTTTTTTCTGTCTTGGACAATCTTGTTCTTCTCCCTGCGGTTCTTTCGATCCAATCTCTTCGGCCTACTTTTGACATTCTGAGTAGTCCGTTTCCAGTTCCAGTTTTCAAAATCAAAGTCCAACTCCAGTTTCCTTCTTTCGACGCTCCAACTTTGTCCGTCCCTTCCTGTCCACAGTTCAACTTTGTCCGTCCCTTATAGACGGCAAAAGTCTGTCACGCCAGCTCCCAAGCGCTCCTCGAGCCAGTCCCGTGTTGTCAACTCCAGCGGCCCTACTTCGCTTGTGGTGGACCCGGAGGAAGCCGGCAAGGGAAGGGAGTCCCCGCATAACTCACCGTCACAGTCCAGCCTGGAGTGTACGCCGAGACTATTCTACATAGAATCTTCGCAGCACAGCCTGGGAGAGACACTTTTGTTATGTTGTCGATATCGTAAGGGCACTTGCAATAGCAGTATTTGCAGCTGCATGCCGGATCGACCGTAGAGCCGAGAACGAATGAGCCCTGCGCGGTTACAAGATCCTTCCCATCCAAGGCGCAATTCGCTATTTGAGCCCTGCCAGCAGTCTTGACCATGAGGTTACAGTTTGTTTGGCAAACGACGCCGCACTGGCCGCCGATGGTGGTCCGAACCGATTTCTGCGCCGCGCAGATGTAATCAACGCAAGCGAAACGCGTACCGGGTCGTTGGGCAACACGAGGTTGGATAACTCCTTCGGCAGCCACGATTGTGGAGTTGTGGTGCTGGACATGCGTCGTTGCGTCGGCTGCTGTTGATAACAAAAAGAGGAGGGCCATTATCCCCGTGAGAAGGAAACCGATGAAGCTCTTCATATTTCTATGTGGAAGAATAATGCTACGATATCGAGCGTCCTTGGGCGTACGAGAACTCGTGAGTCGGGCAGGTTGTGGTAAGTTGCAGTGAGGTGATGGCAGGATAGGACGACACCAAGAAACAAGTGGACTCTTATATACACGTGTCACCGAAGGCTGACAGCAGCTTTGACGACTACTGCAGACGTTTGTTGTTGTTTTTTAACAATATCCAGAATGGTGCTAAAGCTGTTCTCCCCGTGTTGAAGTCTCGCATGTGAACAGCAGTCGTCAACGCATTCGTCACCACCAGACCATCTAGAACTTTCAGCAGCTATCACTTCAACGTTCAGGTTTGACAGCATGGGATTTGGTCTAGCATACGATGAGCTTGTACAACACCATGACTCGGCTAAAAGGCAAAAGGTTCATGTCAATCTTTACCCCATCCTCAAAAGGTCCCATCACTGTTGGCGCGGCTTTTAGCTTTTTCAACACCAATCCTGAAGATGATGCGTCGCTTGTAATCTCATCATTGCTCCTCCAGTACGGGAATTCTCACGAATTCATTGGACTCATTCCGTACCGGTGCAACCGAATGGCTCGGAGGGTTGACAAAGTTGAGAATGTGACTTCAAGGCCAACGTTAAGTCCAAGGGACACAAACGTAAGTGCTGAAGTGCAGAACTCTGAGCATCTCCCAAAGGGTCTCCGGCGGCCACTGCCCGCCACTTCCGCCCACGCCACGGATGCAACGGATGCCACAGCCCATGGATACTATAGGTCGATGACAAGTACGGCTTACGACGACTATGCAATGACAAGGCTTTCCTACCAGCCGCACGGCCAAGTGAAACTTTTGGGCACACTCAAGGGCGTCGCTCGGAGTTGCTACTCAAAAGTCGTCACTCAGAGGACCAAGATTACGCAAGTCGCTGTTGGTGTATGAGTCAGCTGTATCTCTTTTGTTGCTTCATCTGTCGAACAAAGTCTCCAGCTCTCACTTGGTGATGCTTGTATTAACTGAGCATACGCATATCGCGGGGGGGGGGGGGGGGNGGGGGGGGGGGGGGGGGGGGGGGGGGGGGGGGGCTGCTCCACGCGTAAACTCCCTTTGCTCTGATTGGACTCATCAGTGGTGTTGTCTTCAGCTCGTAAGAAGGCGTGCTTCTAGTAGTGTACGTAGACATACTGCTTCTTTCTCAAAAGTTAGATACGACCTAGCCCTTTCTTATAACAAAAGCTCATTGAAACCACAGAGCTGGCGGTGCTCTGCCAAGCAGGGAACCCTGTTGAGGCTGTTCAACGTGCGCCAAGCGGTCGATGGCACTACTGCCAGCCAAGCCGGAATCACTAAATCCAAGCTCTCGGTGGTTGGGTGGCGCTGGCTTGGCACGTCTTGGTCGACTTTCTCGGCGTGATGGGTGTCAGAGTTTTGTGCAGCATTAGACCGGCATTCTTTTCGGTGAGCCGGCACGGGCCGAAGCCACCGTGTCGTCGCAGACATGGCGTCATCGTGTGTTGCGTGATGTACTGAAGTTCGGGTTTCTGCTCAATTGCTTCATTTGCCACCATACCATAGGTCCCTATGTAGCTTTCGTTGCAGAGGTTTGGTACATATTTGGAGACGCAAACTCAAAGTGGACGTTGTCGGTCTTGCACCACGATCAAGGACTTGTCTCAGAGTATTGCAAGTCGCTGATCTTGAGAGAAGTCTCCATACAGACCCAAGCGTTTGCTGGCAAAGTACGCACAAGTCCTCCGGGTGCAATAATATTGACACGCCGTCTATGGCTTTCAAAGAGTGTGTTCTGAAGTAAACGGTCCCATGACCCGTTAAAAAGGTCTGGGCTGAACAACTTTGGGGCTCCTTTGACATAAGCAGAGGCGACAGATATGCGCAATACTTAGGGACTAATGACAATGAGAATTGACGAAATGAGAATTGACAAAGTGGGAAACTAGTTTCCTCATACGGTATCGACAATATGACTCAACAAGCATTCGCCACAGTATCTGTTTGTCACCCCACGTCTTCTACATCTCTTGAACGCGCTCATATATCATAACGAACGTGTTGCTGAATGGTGCTCACTGAGATTCTTCAGCTCCAAGTCTGGCTCCTTTCCTCCACTTGACGCTAATGCTGAGGCTACTACACGTATGGTTATTGTCATGCCATGAAGTTGATAATTGGACTTGTTGTCCTTAGCTAATCTGGGTCTACAGCTCGGTCCTTGCTGCCAAGATGGTTATGTGCTGTGGCCTCGCCGTATCAGAAACGAGGGCAACGCTTCTTGGAAGATGGAAAACGTCACATTGACCATGCATCGAGCCAATAGTGACCACTTGTCGAGAGCCTGTGAACCACATAAGAGGGGCTTTTGACAAACCGCACCATCAATGACGGCAAAATCCTTCTACCTGCCGCAACTTCTTTTCCCAGGCAGCCCTTCTAGCCACCGCAATGAAGTTCAACCTCCTCGCCGTTGTCGTCGAAGCTGCCGTCGCCTGCACGAGACAAAAAACCGGGACGGTCAGAGCCCCCGGAACGAGACTAGCATCCTCGACGCTCTCCGCAACTACGATGGTCGAGGACTTTCTCTGTGAGAAATACAGCCAAACTGTAAAGCAACTCAGAGTGCGGCTGTGAAAGCGAAGGTTTGGAGGAAATCGTCCACCTCTTCAAGTAAGCAGGATTTAGTCGTCCAAGGCGCTTTCGAGACATTCAACACGCGTGGAATTTTGGCTACCGAGTCGGAGTACAGGCCACACCCGCTACATGTCGAATTCAAGCCGTTAATGGCATAAGGCCGCATCCTCTTGAAGACCTTTTAAAACGCCAATCGCATAAAGAACTTGAGCCACCACAGCGCCCGTCATCTTTTGCCTTTGTCCGAACAGGATCAACAGCGAGCTATCCCGCCACGCGACTTGCAAAAGTAAATGCACACTGTAGATGTAGCGCCGCAAGTATCGCCACCAAAGTCGATCGTCCGGGTATGTAAAGTGTGCACTTTATTTTGCAAGTCGCGTGCCCGCCAGCAGTTGCCCAACGTTGAATACGGACACGCGCAGTCTTTGTCTCCTGATTTGTCTGACGTATTGAGTTGAGCTATGATCTTCATCAACTTTCCAAACGGACGTCTCGCTTATATGTCGAGGATTCCTCGGCTAATTCATGAGGCGTCCGCGGTTAGAGGGGCTTTGGCTAGCTTCGTATCTGAATCAGATACTAACCATCTGGTTGGCCTGGACGCAAGGGAGAGATGGTCTCCCCGCATTAGCCATGTTCTATCTTGCAGCTTACTGTTATCAGTCGTATACGAATAATATCTTGCTCCCGAGTTAAGCGAAATGGGCGTATTCATGCCCCAGACGGATGTTGTTGCGACTTTTGCTCAAGCTTATTGGTTCGCGGTGGGTTCGCTCTTGATTCCAACGGTTCCGAAACCACATTATAAGGATCTGATCAGTGATAGCTGGCCTTTCTTGACTATTATGGGGTCAGTCAACCGTTCCCACTTTGGGCAACATCTTGGAACATCCTCTAGGCAACGACATTCCGGCCAATGGAACCAGGCTCCGCTTGTTTCGTGACGTCAAGAAGGAATGATGCCCAGCGAAAATGGACTTGGCATTTGTAATTTACCAATTTAACGGGTAGCTCTTTGATGGTGTTTCTCCCGTTGGCGACTTGAGGTCCATTGTCAAAATGGACCGCCTTCAAGCATCCGTGGGTGTTGTCATGTTACAATGCGATTGCGACGAAACTCCAAAGCCAAAAGAATAGCGATTCTATCTGCCTTTTGCCTGGCGGTGTTTCTTTTCGACTGCCTCTCAGGCGGTGTCGTTGGCGACTTTCTGTCTTTGTCTGCGGCTGTCGTCGACGATTCGCCAGGCAGATGGGATCGCCATCCCGTGGTGTTGCTTCACCGCGAAGCCGAGAGGCAGTTCGAAAACTTCCTTTCACGCCAGTCGAAAAGCCCCGTTGAGGCAGAAGTCGAATACCGAAGCCGCTATGGCCGTGAGCCACCGCCAGGTTTCCGCCGTTGGGTGGAATACGCCCTCGCGAACCATGCGCCCGTCATCGACGACTACGACATCATCGCGGAGGGAGTCCATCCTTTTCTCAACTACAGTGCAGCCGAAATTACGCGCAAGGTTGAAGATGCCTTGAACGACAGCATCGGAAAGCACAGCGCGATGTGCGACTTGATCAGTGGAAGCTTCGGGCCAGGTTGTCGGAACTGGGCCGACCCCTTGACCCGACTCTTGGGTGACGCGGCGCCTCTGGTCCCGGATGTCAAGTTTCTGATCAACTTCCTGGACGAGCCGTCAGTTCTCCCGGGCAACGGAGCGGAACGAAGTGGGAATACCGAGTCGACTTCGTGGGCAGATATGTCGCACCACAACATGGCCTCCACGATAGCAGAAGCCTGCAGAGACACAGAGAGCGCAGTAACCAACGCACCACAAACGACTGGCATCAGATTCGTCACCAACATCACCGCTGAGCGTGACCTCTGCCAGCACCCCGAATATGCCTCTCAGCATGGCTTCGTCATGTGTCCTACGACGTTCCATCGTTTATCCTCCCACGTCCCGATGCTCTCGCGCGCCGCTCCGAATCCCTTCGCCGACATCCTCTTCCCCGCAACCCATTACTCCCTCGATTCGAGCCTGTATAGCCCCTGGTCCGATTGGACATGGAGCGCGAAGAAGAACGCCGTATACTGGACGGGCTCCTCCAACGGCGGCAAGTGGTCGAGCGAAACCTGGCGCGGAGGACATCGCCAACGTCTCGTCGCCCTCGCCACGGGCAGGGACGCCCGGCAGTTCACGTTGCTGCGTAGCAACGACATGGACCAACCCACAAACGACGAAGATGCCTCTTTCCAGCCGTATACCGCGGATGATATCGACACCGATCTCTTCGACGTTGGCCTAACCCGGAACGCGGGGTGTGCTTCCGCCTCGGTTTGTGAAGAACAAGCCCGGTTTTTCGGCCCCCTGCGGCGTCCCGACGCCGAGTCCCGCCCGTTGCGGTACCGCTTCGCAATGGACGTGGACGGCAATAGTTTCAGCGGGCGATTCTACCGCTTCTTAGCCTCCCGCAGCGTGCCGCTCAAGGTCAGCGTCTTCCGAGAGTGGCACGACGACCGGCTCTGGCCGTGGTTGCACTACATTCCCGTCAGCGTCGACATGGGCGAGCTTCCGGAACTGGTGCGCTTTTTGACCTCTACGGCTGAAGGTCAGCAGATAGGACGCCGAGTGGCCGAGGCTGGGAGCGAGTGGTACTCTCGGGCCCTGTCGCCGAAGCAACAGGGTATCTACTTGTACCGGCTGATGCTGGAGATGGCGAGGTTACAGGATGAGTCGCGTGAGCCTGGATAATTATGACCAATCGAATGAGATGCCGAAGGATTGTGATGACGTACTATTAAATGCTAGGAATAGAATGTAAACGTAAATCTAGATCGGCTGTGTGAACTGTCAAGTGACTCAAGTCAGCTTTAACTCCATTTGCGCACATCATCGTAATGCTGAACATCCTCAAATAATAGGATAGCTATCCATGTTTTTATTGCATGCTAAGCTACCGAACGGATGGTGGTGTAGCTCCGAGGTCCAGTGTCAACTCAGGTCATCGAACGAACGAGGGTCCCGGGGGTAGCGCTCATCGTTCACAAGTAAGAGGCCTCTACCAAGAACCCCACCGTGAACTTGGAGTGGCGTAGGACGGAGTGCCACTGGATGCTTTCGTACGTCTGTTATCTGTCAGCTGTTTTGTTCTGCGGGACTCGATTCAAAGATAAACTTGCATCTCTGGAGGTGTGGATGTTTGGGTTAGAAGTGCTGAAGGGCTCCTCGTTGACAAATGCAGCAGCTACAACTCGATTAGTCGTACCCACTCGATGCGAGGCAGTTACTATACTTACGGAAACCATTGGCACGAGCACTGGCATGGTCAGAACAGCCATAGCCGCAAGACGAGCTCGAAGGAGAAACACCCGTGTACTGCGTAGCCACGAGGCGGACGTAGGCACTGAAAGGGGCATCGACATAGTCGGTGAAGACGGTGACACGGCCACCAGGGGAGTAGCCCGTCATGTCCTGGTTCAGCATGCCCAGAACACGCTTGCCTGCGATACGGTAGCTGGAGAAGATGTCTTGGGAACCCAGAAGACCACCTTCCTCGCCAGCATAGAAGTGAAACTCGAGGGTATTCTTAGGCTTGAAGCCTGCGGCTACGAGAACTCGCAGAGCCTCGAGAACAACAACGGTACCGCTACCATTGTCATCAGCGCCGGGGGATCGGGCAGTGGTGGATCCGGCCGTTGAATCCAAGTGGGCGCCGACGATGACTACAACGCAAGTTAGATGGGGTTGACGGTGAAAGCAACTGCAAAACATACCGAGGTTGGAGCTGGTTCCAGGATACTTGACGATGATGGAGGGCTGGTTAAAAGAGTGTGTAAAGCGAGAAACGGCGATGGCAGGGTTGCTGGACACAATAGAAGAGATCTGGTTGAAGAGCCAAGTGGATGCCTGAGTGCCAGTGCTGGAGCGGTAATGACGGTTGTGGAAGCTTGATTTCGCAAAGGTCAGCAAGTTGTTCGGTATCAATAATGGCAGTCCGCAAGCTCACTCAGTAAGGGACTTCAGCCACGACTGGGGACCAGTGTTGGAGACGCGAGTGATGAGGGAGTTGGCCTCAGCGACATGGGTCAGGGTGGTGGGGTAGGTGATGGCCTGACGAGCAGCAAGCTTGGAGATCTGAACATTGGGGGCCGTCGACAGAGCAGCGAGGACTTCCTCGTCCTATGAGTGTGTTGGTTAGTGTTTTGTTATTCCCCCCATCGCCAAGAACCCGTGGGAAGGTAGCCAAGGAACCTTACGCTGATATTGGTGATGTCGATGAAGCCAATGCTCTTAGACGTGTACTTGTCGAACTTTTCGTCTTCGGCAACCCAGGTCCCGGCGTCGTCTTCAGAGGTCTTGACGAGGCGCAATCCGGGATTGAGGTGCATCTCATCCGTGGCAGGAGCAGCCGCTACCAGGCCGAGAGTGGCCGCGACGACGACGAGGAAGTTCTTGCTGAATCGCATCGTGGCTTGGGTGGCTGCAGTTGAAGATCAGATAATTGAGTACTGAAATTGAATAGGAACACTGCTACTTTCTCCGATGGAAGGATCGATCGTGAAGATATCAGTGCGCAGGAAGACCGAGGTGTCGGGCTTATACCCACAGAGGTAAGGTAGATGGGTGATAATGAAGTGCAGAAGTTCACCCACCTTGAGGTAGGTAGGTCAAGGAGCCACAAAACACGACCCCTCGTGGAAAGCAACAAAGGGAAGGAGCCACAAACGCTCCTTCTCTCTTCTTCTTCTTGCCTTTTCCAGCTTCATCTCGTCTGGTGCTGGCCCTGGTTCTCCCGGGCTCTGCTACTGTGGTGGTGCGGGGGATCAACAAGATCCCCCTCCCTTGTACCCTCTGCCCGTCTGCTCCGTCTGCAGTTTGCCTTTGCCAGCTGCCAAAAGAGGAATCTGCGTAAAGCTCCTGGGTAACATTGATTCGCTAAACGAAACTTTGAATACGACAACGATTGCTTGGGACCTTGTTGAACTGGTGGCAGTTGTTCGGAGCGACGAGAAACTTGGGGCAGGAGGATCGAAGCCTTTAAGCTTATCTGGGCCGCCAAGCTTAAATAAACGTCCCAGCTGCCTCATACAGGTTAGACTCGGCTGTTGAGCTTTCAGCGGCAACACATTATGCTATGTATACAATAACATTACAAAGAGACCCCCGACATTGCGTGACGCCGCTTGGGATGGGGTGGCTCGGGATGACAGCGACCGGTCACCCAATTCGCATGATTTGGAGACATCGAAACATCCCGTGCGGTCCGCCGTCATTGGAGTTGAGTGCTTGGCCTCACGAAGCTCACTTGGTGTGCTGCTCGTGTAAGCAGCTGAGGCGGCATGCCTCTTTCCGACGATTGGCGAAGCCGTAAGCAATCGCTTAGATGCGGCTTCGACAAGTTAGAACCTGTCAGCCCTCGCAGAGCAACCGTTGAGAATACACTTCTTCGGCAAGAGTCTAAAGTTGCGACTCGCGAGCACTCCTCGCCACGTCCTCCATGCCATCTCGTCCTATAAGAGTAGGGTTGAATTGAAAAGAGCAAATATCAGCAAGCTGCTGCCAACGCCATCTATGCTCTACACGATCGGTGCGCCGTGACAAATATGTATAACTTCGTCCATCTAGACCTTTCCAAAGACAGACCACGTCGGTGTACTTCTTTCGAATTACCTGTCCCTTCCCAATCGTTCTTCGTCGTCTTCTGTCAGCTCGTACGCAGGACGAAAACCAGCGCCATTATTGCCGGCCTTCTTCAACTGGGGGTTCGGGTGGGTATCTTGTGTGCCTCCTAAACTTGTGTAGCCCTTTGAGGAGTCAGACCGAGTCCCGGGATTCTCCACCAAGAGACGTACCTGATCGTAAAGGGGGCAGTAAGGGATGTTCAAATGTCGAATAAACTACAAGTCGATCAGCTGTGAGTCCCTATCCGCTCTTCATATCGCAACTTACAGCCCAGATCTCGGCTGTCATATGTGTTAGCTTACTGTGTCTCAGGGTATCAAGGAGGGTCTCGTGGTCCAGATCATGTGCGTGAGGGCCCACAGTCTGGACGCTTGGAGTATTCTAGCCACGGAAGCTTACCATAATGCCAGTCAATTACTGGATGAACCCGCATAAAATCAGGCCAACCCGAGTCCGTCGGGTCAAAATGTGTCAACTTCTCGCCGTGGGGGTCGGTCCTCCTTGTTCCGACAAAGATGGCCTTCACGTTTGGTCGATCCGCCAGGTATGCCTCCAGGCCTTGTTTCATAGACATGGCGTATGGCATGACATCCAGGTGGTATGTTGCGCTGGAAGCGGCGACGAAGTCGTCAACCTCAGCAAAGGGGTGTTTCGATACGATGTAGACGGCCTGGAATTCGGCGGGGAAGGAGGATGAACCATTAGATCCCTTTGCTTGGGCGGGTTTCGGAGCCGAGGGAAATCTTCGGGCTAGACATGCGAGGAGCATGATTAAGAGAACGAGGCCTGACATCATCGACGTGTCAGCACGAAGTCGGGTACGGGTAGCCGGAGACGCTCGGAGAGATGCGCAACGACGCCTGCGTCACCAAAGACCTCCGAATCGCGCGCAGAGAAGGGTTCCGCATGTCTACTCACAGTCTTTGCCTCCATTGTACGAAAGGGAAATCTGTTCCAAGCTATCACACATCGGCGCATCAGCAAGCTGGGCAGCGAATGGACAAGCAAGAGTTTGGTGGACGCACCTGTATCTGTCCAACGCCTCGTCCACCACCTTCATTGATGTGCGCAACTGGTCCTGCACTCCTCGTAGAACCGTCGTCTTTGGTTCTTCTGCCAGGAAAGCGTCGACCTTTTCTCGAAACTCGATGCAGACATCGTGAAAGGAGCGGGGAGTCGACTCGGAAAGGTGGGGTTTCGCGGGGTTGCCGTTGGTAGCAGCAGCGGCGGCCACGGCCTGATCGCCAGGTGGAAGGGACATTATGCTATCGTCGAAGGTCTCGAAGGAGGTATACTTGGTCGAAGGAATTCAGGGCAAACGAGAGTGAAAATGGTCGCAGAATGTAAGGGCTTGGCGGCAAGCGGCGAAGAGGAATAGTACCAGACGCGTAGTACGATTACAGATTACAGGGCATCGGTGTCCTCTCGAAGGCGGCGATGGGGGGGTAGTTACCTGCTGTAGGTACCTTGGGCACCTGCTGGATGCGACTTGCCGGACCATCCCTACACCGCTTTCTAGAAGGAGATTAGACCAGCACGTGAAGATTCTCCACTGGGACTAGCGGCCTAAAGACCCCGACGGCCGGATTCCCCGCCGAGGCCACCTGTTTCCCGAATCGGAACCTTCCCGTCTTCCGTCTCAGGGTCCACCCATCTTATCTATCACCTCGTCTCCCTCGACGCTTTCTACGTTCCCCTGTGGACTCTTTGTGAATTGGTTTGTGATTCGATGAACCTGTGCCTACTCATCCGTGTCCGACTGTCGATAAATTTTGGTTGTAATCAACTTTTTGACTACTCTCGGCTGCAGCACCATACTTTGGACACCTTGTGGGTTTGTATTGGATGCTATGTTACTGGATAAGCAGTGACGCAATTTTATCAGGGGTACAATCTGGGTAATCAGACCTTGGCCGACCTTTTCCACAGGCAGTCTTTAATTACTTTTGGAATTAGTCATAGCTGTTGCTCTTAACACCACGAGCCTTCCATACTTGAGCTTTCCAGACTCTATAGCCTCTGGAGTTCTGGCAGGATCTGACATGCGTATCCATCTAGGAAGGCCCTCTAGCAAAAGAAAAGGTTCATGATTGCAGGTACTTAGAGTAAAGGTCTGACAAATCTTCCATAGCAGCAACTACACTGTTCGTGCTACGGTGATATCCCCAACGCCACGCTCGAAATCACAGCCACCACACTTCATCTGCTCCGCCATGAGCGTAGACTACCTCCGTCACTCCCAGGCTCTGTCAGTCCGTGTGGAGGCAGCCTTGCAGGGCTCGTGTACGACTTTGGTGGTGGGCTCAGAGGCGTCAAAGGTGTCGCAACTTCCTCATCCACCGGTCCAAATACCTCGGACCCATCGTCCGACTCTCCCGCTGTCAGCACTGGACTCAAGTCTGCCCGAATCACCAGAATTTCCAAACGGTGCTCGTCCGTTGTTGGCGTCTTCGGTTCGGCATCGATGTCCATCAACATCGGGCTCGGCATGCTTTGTTGACTTTCGAGGGTCACAGCTTTCAGTGGCCTCCGCGCCATCCGCGTTGTGTCACCCTCCGACTCTCGGCTGTTCCATTCGCTCTTGTATCTCGTCCTCTTGCTGAGAGCCCTCAAGAGAGGCCGTAGCGTCGGTATGCAAGCACACATGAGGGCACAGCACAGCTCGATAAACGACCAGATCAATGCTGGGATCACGTCCCAGGTAACGTCCCGCGTGAAGATGTGCGGGAGCGTGGACATTCGAACCACCGAGATAGCCGTAGTTCTGCCATGCTTGTCAGCGCCACTTGCTTGCCTGGTGTCCGTCCATCCTACTCACATAAACCCGAGCCCAAAGCTGATCAAGCAAGCTATCTTTGAGCCTCTTTGAAGCTTCAGCTTGTGCAGCATGGGGATTGGCATGCAGAAGATGATCAGATCTGTCACCAGATGCACAATGGCGGTCCCTATCCACCACATCGCCTGGTTATATCTCTCTGCCGCGAAAGTGTCTCCATTCCACGTCGGGATGGACATTACTATCGACGAGATGACAACCGCGACACCGAAACAACTGATAAAAGCGAACATGATATCGCAGATAAGCCGAAACTTGGGCACTGCGAACACCCGTCGGAACTGGAGGAGGAAGGCTATCTTGATCGTGATGAAGGTGATGTGATAACCCAGTGTCGCCGAAATGATCATCTTTTGCTAAAAAGTCAGCAATTATCAGTTTTAGCTGCGTAGTTCCACATTTACCCTTCGCCCTGATTGCTTTAGTTCGGTCGGTATTGTCCAGACGTGGTAACCCAGGCCATATCTCGTTGCTGTAAATAGAGACAAGGTCAGCCATCCAACCCTACTCTTGACCAGGGCCATACGAACTGATTGCAAAGATTGTCCCCGTAATGAAAGTCAAGATCTGGGACGTATTTCAGCGACGCTCCTCGCACGATGACCGATGTGACTCACCCACGAAACGACGATCAACGTATCGTCCGCGCCCCATTTCTTGATCAACGATGCTCGCACGTAGACACGCGCAACAACGAAGACGAACGTCAGCCACACGAAGCCCAAAATCATCCCTATCAGCAATCCACAGCGATTCTCGTCCGTGTATGGCGGCATTTGCTGTGATGGGTCTATGGTTTCGTTGTGCATCTTGGCCGGGTGCAATCTGACCCAGACTTGGCCTGGGTGTCGGCGGAAGAGAGGAATGCAATCGGTTTGCAACTTCTTTCCCCTTACATACGATATAGTCGAAAAAGTTTACAAAAAATCTCACGAGAGTAGCCGGCGGCGAAGTTGGGTGAATCAAGGTTGAAGATGGAAGTGCCCAGAGACTCGAAGAGAATCTGGAACTGGAAAACTGGAAAACACACAATCCCATTCAGCGCAGACAGACCAAGCCAGACGCCTGGAACTCACTAGTGGGGAGACCAGCATCGTGGTCTTGGCCATGTCCGGTGGTGTCTCACCCTTCAAGGGAACGACCATCATACGTCGCGCCGGATGCGGTTGCGCCACCGCCAACATCAGCCGCCTCGATTGCCAGAGGCTGAATTGGACAACGTCGCCCCCGTCATAATGCAGCGGGCGCGGGTAACCAAAGTTCGCGGGGCCACTTGGCGTTTCTGCCACCGAATCAAGAAGCATGCCAGGTCGCCCTCTCCAGGCGAGAGATGAGTCCGGACGCGAAGTGATGGGCAGGGGCGTTGTGGTTTGTGAAAGAACCACAGGGATGACAGGAAGCCACTGAAATCCTATGATGTCGTCTAGCTGCAATTGGTCAAGGCTGCGCGTTCTAGTGGCAGTTCCGGGGTTCCGGGAAGGCTTGTTACTTGTCAAGCACTTGACGGGGGAGGTCTCTTTCATAGCTGTCGATGCTAACATCTCGCGGTGTATTCACCTCGCCTTGATTGAATCCAAAATAACCTCAAGGCCGGAGAGCAATTTGATCATGACTACGACCATTATCCATCTTAGGTATGTGTAGGTATGAGCCAAGATTTCCGTGCTCCAAATCATTGGGGCAAAGGGTCGTATTTCTAATAGCAACCTATTTTCTGGTTGATTTGAAGGTAGACTGTGGTTTGACTTTGCAGCTGTTTGCACATAAAGTCGGTATAATCTCAGGAAAAAAAAAATCATCCACCCTCTTCGTAGTCTATGCTGAATGGTGCCGTAGTAGAACAGTCCATCTTGGCCGAAGGGTCTTGTGTCGATTCCCACGCCCTGGAGGCGCAGACTTTGAGCTTGTACGAACCTGTTTCAACCCAGGAACCGTTGGTCAGTAAGCCACTCCATCCCAGCCAATCTATCGCTTCACGAGCGAACCCTCCCGGTCTTTTTGTCTGGTCCATCGTGAAGATGGCCATTCCCGTTTCGGTTTCCGGTGCCGCTGCCTCAAGGGCTTGCACAGAGATGGCTCGACTGTACGTGGCCAAGTTCAGGTTCAGAGTAGGAAGCAATGTCGAGGAGTTCATTAAGTCCTTGATATGTCGATGGCCGCCAAGATGGAATGTCGTATTCTGTACCACCGGATCCGTATCCTGGGTCTGACCCCGGGCTTCTTTCGCCGTCTTAGCAGTGATGAATGTCTTGTTCCACCCTGGCGGCAGCGCGGAAAGCTTGCGCATTGCACATCCAATGCCTCCGTATGAGACTGTCAATTGCTCTTTTACGCCGTCTACCTCTATGAAGCCGCTATACAGCGGGCAACGAGGAGCAACGCCGGCCAGAGCTTTGATGTTTGCCGAGATTTGTATTCGAGCCGATTTCCCAGCCTCTAGCATCATTTGACTTGGTGTTATCGTAATATTCGCGTATATCCCTGGACTTAGACTCCTCAGAAACTCGCTGGTAGCCAGTGAGGAGGTATTATCTTTGGCCCACGGTGTCACAGCTTCGAGTTTTGGGTCCAGTGTCAAGACTGTGACTGCTGGTCTGTGAAAAATGGTATAGTTGATGGATTCCTGATGTTCGTTCAAGACTTCGAAGAAAATGGTTTCCTCGAAGAACTCCGTATCGTTGAAAGCCAGGTGAGACTTGGACAACTTGGTCCTTGACCTGGCAGCTCGGGAAACATTGACCACCCCGTTCCCTTGCTGGGCAACCGGCGCCAAGAAATCGTAGGTTTTGTTCGTCCCATCGTTGAATGCGAGTGGCTTTGCTGTGTTCATCAGAAGTCTCGTTATTTCGGAAGACGTGAGATTCGGGTGAACTTGCTTGACAAGCGCGGCGCAGCCTGCAATGTAGGGAGCAGCCATGGACGTACCAGACAAGCTCCCATAACCACCCCAGCTTCGAGGTAGCGTAGACCAGATACTTTGACCTGGCGCCAGTATTGAAGGCATCCCGTCTCCCAGTCCTGAGGGACCCCACGAGCCCCTTCCGTTGACTTGTCCCGGAGGCATCGAATTCTTGCCAACTCTGATGTAAGGGGCTGCAGTGAAGTTTGAATCCATCATCACTTTGATCTGCGATCCTGTGGCCAATATACCGATAAGGTGGCTACCCAGCTCGGCATTGACAGAGCCAGCTCCAAGAACACCCTCGAAGTTATTTTCAAAGTCGAATAAAGACTGGTCATCATCGTTGTAAATCAGAACGTAATGAGCCCCTAGCGCAACGAGGTTTCTCATCTTCTGGTCAAACTTGCAACCCCCACGCCTAACCAAGACTAATGTATTATCTGGAAAGCGTGATTCACTTTTGTTGAAGAAACAAGCATCGTTTGGAACCGTGGCGTTCAGACTTGTAGCCTGCAAGTGTAAAACTGCTGGAAACCTGCTGGGCGCTGCAGGAGCCCATGGAAAGTCTATCGCGGCCACCTCTTGTTTTTCCAAACCCTCGATTGCATAAGAAGCTCGAGGTCGACTCTGGATTGAGTAGTCCGAATTGATTGAACCGACGGCTAGTACCCCGGGTGCTGACGCTGGTGCTCTCGTGGAAAAGGGGCCTTGCCATCCGTAGTTACCTGATGCCACCACCACGAGAACTTTGCCTTCTTGTGATATTCTGGATAGTATTTCAGACAGGGCATCTAGATATTCTGTTTTAGCACCTGGTTAGACTCAAACGGGGGGTGGACAGCTCACCGTCAGGATAAGGGCCCGTGTTGGTTGTGAACGAGAGGGAAATGACACCAACGTTCCGACTATGAGCCATAAGAACGGCCTTGATGACAATATCTGACTGTATCGGCGCCGCTCGACATCCGGTCACACGGTAATGTTCCAAACTTGCCCCGGGAGCTGCGCCGAAGAAGCCTGTGGAGGAATCGTTTCCAGCAGCGATGCCGGAAATGTGCGTTCCATGTTCCATACATTCCGAGTAGGGATCCTCGTCAACCCGTGGAGGGTCACCAAACTCCCATTCGTCTCCAACGAAATCCATACCATACCGAACTTTGTGTCCTTCGCCAAAACCTTCGCCCAGTGCAGGATGTAGATAATCCACACCTGTATCGACCATGGCAATGGTCAATCCTTTTCCAGTGACTCCAGCATGATGTAGTTCATCAACACCGGTGAAGCGATGATAGACGGTCCCATTCAAGGAAGCCGGAGAAACTGTTCTGACCTGACGCTCCGAGTGGCCGTCTGAGGCTGGTAGGTACGCTTGCGAACGCCATGTCTTGGCTACTCCTCTGATAGAGTCCAGACATTGTCTGTAATCAGTGGCTTCTTTGGCCTCGACTTCCACGGACAGTGAGAATCCTCGGAACAACGAACTATCATATTCCTGACCGAAATGTACATCACTGCTAGGAACGCAGGTTATTCCTGCATTTATTTCTCTTTTCAAACGGCTAATATCCTGCAAGACGTCTTAGCTGATGCTGTATGCAACGCGGAGGGAGTCTTTCGTCCACGTCAACTTGCCTGGCTGGATGAAACCTCCACAATGTATTGTGGCGTCGCGAGTACTTGTAAACACGGACAAAGAAATGTCAAAGTCATATAAAACTTCATAATGAATACCTCGGACACAAAATCTTGTTGATAACTGCCAGAGAACACAAAAGCCAACCGAGTGTATCCCATCTTGACCTTCCTCCCCCTTCGGCCTCTTGGAAACCCTGACTCTCAGGTTAGTGACACTTATGCAATAAGTGAAGTCTCAGCAGATGTGTAGTTCTCATTCCCTTGAATAAGTCTGTTGTCTATGCATGCCGAGTCATTTATCTTCAACTTGACTTTTACTTGGCCTGTCTGAACATTGCAAACCTTGGACCTGCATTAGTTTGCGCATGTAAATACTCGAATTAGTTTAGTGAAGGGTTAGCCTTCAAAGAAATCCAGCCCTCATTCGGACGAGATACGCCTCACCGACAATTTCTCGAGCGCCTGGATCCCCGTCTGCAGTGAGGCTCTCACGGGCAAAATTCTCGGCATAACCTGCTCGTCAATGCGAGTCGGGCACGTCATTATCAAGAATATGCTTGCAAGTACGACTCCTCGGCGCAAGGAAGGAAAAAGTGACTTGATGAAAACACCGGTGCTCAAAGGCCTGACCTACGGGTTGAGGAACCGGGCACTTTGAGGCTCGTACCAAGCTGCGCAATACGAAGCGTCTTTCGTGACCAACTTCCTCTCCAAAGTCGCACGTATATCTCTTCTGGTTAAGTGATCAATCTCCCACTGCCAAGAACAGCCACGACGATCCCTTGAGCTTCTAGCAATTATGGATTGGGCTCGGAGTCTTTCACGTCAACATCGATACTCTCTTATCAAACACCCGAATCTGGACAAAACTCCATCATCACATCTTCACTATACTTCACGCGGCTGGTTGGCAGTCTTCTTCACGGTCTTTGGCACGATGGCTGCACTCGCTTGGCTGTTCCGTCCACACGGCTACCCGACATACGATTACGACTTCACCGACCATCGTACGAAACGCTGTGGTGGAACAGCATCTGAAGCAAAAGCTCTTGGCTGCCATTTCGACCCCGTCAGCTTTGCCTGGCTGCCCGAAGAGTGTCTGGATCGAGAACTGGCCGGAGAATTTCGCGGCCTGAACTGGACCCTATACGCAGACGTACGCGGCACGGTAGTAAAATCCGAGGAAGAGTTCTCTGCAGATGCGTCAGACACGTTTCTTACGAACGAGAATCACGTTCTGCACTGCGTCTATTCCTGGAAGCGGCTCCATCGATCGATTCAGGCTAAAAAGCCTCTGCACACTGGATTGAGCTATGATCATACGAAACATTGCGGCACAATTTTGACAGCAAACAGGCCGCCAAAAGGAATTGTAAC
Source organism: Colletotrichum trifolii (assembly GCA_004367215.1). Taxonomy (NCBI): domain Eukaryota; kingdom Fungi; phylum Ascomycota; class Sordariomycetes; order Glomerellales; family Glomerellaceae; genus Colletotrichum; species Colletotrichum trifolii. The sequence goes on along the minus strand of RYZW01000103.1, from coordinate 10,741 downwards.
AAAGGCGCTGGTCATATATCCTGCTTGTTAAAAGGCTTCTTAGCATAAAACTAGACAGGTCAATATTTCTTCAAAAGCTTCTGGTAAGCTGAGCTCGCGCAGCACAGTTCGACAGCTCTTGCGAGTGGTTCAGGGCCATCTGTTCGTGAGTATAGCCTGGGTTAAGAGCATTCCACGATGGATCCATGACGCCCCATTATGTCTGGGCTTAGGTTTCCACAGACATATAGGAAGGTATTCAGTTGCAAAAGTCATGATGATTCTTTTGACTGAATGTTTTGCTGCCAATCGTCCAGCGGAGTGGTTCGCTACCAGTCCTGCAAACTTACCCAGTGATATCACGGGTCCACGATGCCCCATGCACACAGTCCCTTTGGCATACTCTGACACGCGGAGTTCCTGGGATGGCCTGATTGCTGTCAGCTGTTTCGACTCTCCATTCGCGTCGCCTCGCCAACATGGCATGTTTCATCAATCTACAGCCTGCATCCATGTACACTGACGGAACTCTATGCGGAAGTCGGAAGTACACGATCGGCATGATCTGAACTCTAGAGTTCGACACGACGGAGCTGATCGCGTGGTCTCTAGGGACTACATGGCTATCGAGCCATGCATAGCCTGGCGAACTGACTCTGACTTTCACAATAGGAATGCCCTGCATCCGAATTCGAAGTGTTCGGTTATGTCATTATTCATGAGTTGTTTCGATAGCACCGAGGCAAACCACTGCGGTCGGTTCAACACAAAGGCATTGGACAGTGCGTCATGTACCTGCCGAAGCGGTTCCGACTCAGCTAGATGGAACCAAACCAAGGCTAACTGCCTTGACTTGACCCTATTCTCAATTATTCGCGAAACGCTCTTTACAGCACACTTCATCTTCATCTCCTTGCAAAATCAGGGAATCGACGAGCCAACATGCTTCTCGACATGTCGTCCGATACGGAAGCTGCCGAATCACAGTGTCTGATGGAGCATGTTCAGGATTCACGATCAACCCAACAAAAACAGCGTCGGAAGCACCGAGCGCATCGAAACCATCAATGGCAAACAATGCTTGGTGTTGCTGCCGGCGCAGTCGCTGCTTGCCTGCTTGCTCTCCCATGGCAAATTACATACGGGATTCGTAGCCAGGATACGCCATCCGCTCTTCAATTTCCAGTAGCATCAGATATCAACGGTGTCTTCCCGAACTGTAAGTGCCTTTTGTCTGGAAGACGCCATGAAATTCTGACAAGATACTGTTCTCTTAGTCCCGTTGCAGTTGACAACTTTATCTGATCTGGCAGTGGCATGGCCATCTACTGAAAGCTGGATGCGCGGACAAATTGCCAAGGATGAGTGGAACCAGTTCATCCATGGTCTTCACTCGTTGGTTCCTCGTGCGAAGTCCCGTCCTCAAGCCTTGACTTCTTCTTCTGACGTCTTTTTAACCAGACGGAGGCGGGTTCTTGAAGGTTGACGATCCAAGGAGATTTCTACTTCCGCCCCCACTCGAATTACCCTGGCCAGGTAAACCAAACGTGTATGGAATTTCCGTCTTTCATCAGTTTCATTGCCTAGTGAGTAGCACTCCAAAAGTCCCTTCGAGAAGCTGTTGAGAATCAGTGAAGTGCTGATCCCGTGGCTCAGGAAGCGATACTCAATCAATTCCAGTTAAAGCACGATGGTCAACCACTGAGTCAGTCTGCGCAGCATCTGTTGCACTGCTTCGATTACTTGAGGCAAGCAATTCTGTGCTGTGGTGATTGCACGACAGAGACCTTTGATAGAGATGGTCTCCTTCATCATAGAAACACTGTTGGAATGAAGACTCCGAGAGTTTGCAAACGGTTTGACAGAATTCTCGACTTTGCAAAGGCCAATGCGCCTAGGAAGCCCGATGATTCCTAAATATAATACACGCAGTTTATTACCTATTGAGCGTAAATGAAGGACCCAAGACTGCCTAAAGCTGCCATGTGGCACTGGAACCTCATTCCAGAATGCGGGTTACACTAGCCTTCTCTGCGAATCACCGCACTGAACGAGGTGTTTACCCAAATATGACATGCCTAGAAACTGCTGGGCTCGGCGGATGGATCTTTGAGTGGTGTACCCAACAAGAGTCAAAGCTTGAACTTTAAGCGCCGTCCGATGTGAGTTGCCATTCGGCGACCTCTGACCTGACTCAAAGTCTTGGTGGTTACATCGTTGGGGTGTATCATCATCTCCTAAGTGTATATATCAAAAGGGGGATGGATCTCTTGCCTCAGCGCCTCTGTTCCCGGCCCCAACCTACGGACTTGATTGAATACACCATCAGCTGATTAGTTTTATCCGCCATGTTTTCATTCATCTCGGCATTCACGGTTTCCTTCTCTATTTTGATTGTACTTCCTCGATTACTTCCCTCCGACCCTTGGGCCAGTCTGGGCTTCCAGCGTGCCGAATGGACATTGATGGACAACAAAGATTGGCAATTGGCCTGTGAGTCTCACCCCTGAACTCTCGCACCTCCATGTGTCGTCAATTGGCTCTTCGAATACTAGCCATCTTTCCTAGACTCGAAACAGGTTCGCCTCTTTTGGAACGAGTCATCACTGGACCCCGCCATCAAAACATTTGAGGGCGTTGACACGGACGGAATCCGGAAAGACTGGCAATCTCTTTTTCCGCGTGAGTCCCTTTCTGCGTCTAGTTACAGCTGAGTCTGCTGACTTCCTGATTCTGCTGCAGCTCAATGGCCTGCTACTACGGATGCGAAGCAGCCAGAGAAGCCCGCATCCATGATGTCCATGTTTCATCAATTGGACTGTCTGGTATGTTTGCTTTCCTGATCTACAATCGATAATAGGGCTCGCTTCGTACCGTGGCTCACTGACAAACCCAAGCGGTCAGTCTTGGATGGATTCCTGGAATCAAATTCAACCGGCGAGACGGACGCATATCGAAAGATGTACAACTATGAGTGCTTCCAATACCTGCACGCTACGTTGCTGTGCTGTGCAGACACTGCCCTCGACGGCCGAGACATTTACGCAGAAGCCGAGGGCTGGAAAGGAACGCTGGGCATTGGGACGGTGCACGTTTGCAAGTCCTTCGATTCGTTGGTGACGTTGAGGGGTCTGCAGTCTCGGAGCAGAGGGCGGCGTGGTTCTAGCTGATGATGAAATGATATGTCATGTCATCCGAATTTCGTTTCTTGCAGCGGATCATTCGGGAGTTCCAAGAGTCAGACGAACCTTACATCTACTCATGACTTTTGTTTGTCGTAGACTCACGCGTAGGTTCAGGGGGAAACCCTAACTCAAGTGGAAAGGAACCATTGTTTGAACCCTTCCCGGAAGGTTTTACGCCTCAAATCTTCGACCCAATTCCGTGAATACCCATCGTTGGCCGGCAGCGAGCGCCGCTTTCGAATTTCCGAGTGGCTGCGGGTGCGGCAGCTGCGTGATTTGCACCTCGAAGCAGGCCATACCGGTGTTGCCGTTGAAGTACGAGGCACTTTATGCCAACCAAGGGGATTCTATGACTCGAGTTAGGTCACCTGATGAGAACCCGAAGACGGATGTTGGGGGCTTCGTCCAACTGACAAAGTCATGTCTGCTTGTCAAGTCTGCTCGACAGTTTTGCGCTGACTTGGCCAGTCCGATGGTGTTGATTGCTTTCTCATCATTTTCAAGGCACATTCGAAAGGCCTTCATAGACGACATGGCATTAGCCCAGCTTCTGTCAAGAAATGTCGACACTTCAGTTCGGCCACTTTGTACACGACCAGATAGGCTGCGGCCCAGCCTGGAGCGCGATGCCGAGAAGGACTCTCTCCTCCCGGAAGCGTCCCTATCACGGAGGACAGCCGACATAGAGCCCCTGTTGTCCATGACAGCTCTTTTCGTGGCATGGCGGTTCTTCAAAACGATGTTGTTCCTAGCCTTGGCCGCGTCTGTATACCTGCATCTGGCTTCCATCGAACACACAATCATGAACTCGCCGTTGACATCGCCAGAGTTTACTCCCCACCCAGTCGACTGCGGGCACAGTTCAGAAAGCGCAAGGGCTGCCGGGTGTGTTTACGACATCATGATGGTCGGCTGGACGCCACCCGCCTGTTTCGATCCCTTCGTCTCTGCCGACGCCCTTTCCAACCATTCGGAGCTCGCTGGTGTTCAAGGCGCGGGAAAGTTCAACTTCTCCATCACCCCAGATTTCCAGCAACCAGTACGACAGGACGTCGAGGAGATCACGAAGCACCAGTATCTTTACGCCAGCTGGGAATTCCACAAAGCCCATTGCGCATATGTGTGGCGTGTCCTTGCAAACGCACTTCAGCGGAAACGGCTTGGGGAAACGAACGTGTACGTTTACAGAACATTGGTGACGTACGAACACGCGATGCACTGTAGCTTCATGCTACTTGATAGAAACACGACTATGAAAGCGCCGACCAAGATTCAAGTCAGCGGGACCAACAGATGTGTCCTGCTTTGAGCGAAGAAGTCATGTAGTTAGATCCTGTAATACAATACACTGCTTCCAATGACTGGTTTGGTACCTAGAAACTAATCTTTGAGTCCTATTGCCCAATGTCTGAGAAGCTAGACAGCTTGCTATCCTGCAATGTGGCTAGGGTAGACTAATTTCGTTCTGATCTCGCTCGAGTTGGCCTTCAACAAGAACATCTTGCCGCAGTGTTTGATATGATCCTCCATCCTTTCCGTCAACAACATTCTGGTGCCGATAAATCGCTGGCGAAGTTGCTTTCTCCACTCAAAAATGCAGTGCGTGATGTGCTGCTCGTACGTAAATCTGACCACCCTTCCTGGCTCGACCAGCATCGACAGTGTCGTGATGTTGACTGGCACCATTTCGCCGCCAATCTCCGTTTCGTAATACCACGCTCCGTCCACTCCAGGACCGGAACGCGAAAACTCCTCGGTGAGGCTTTGGTCGACGCAACTAGGGTGCATCCAGCCCAGTTCCAACTCATCGAAGACGCAGTTTTGTGCCAGTCCCTCAGCAGCAGTAACGCCGCAGTGGCATTGGACGTTCCGACTGTTGTTGATCCATTTGACGGAGTGGGATATTAGATCGATAGCACCGATCGCTGCGAGAGAGCACAGCAGAAGTATGCAAGCAAAACGTGCCTTGGACTTTCGAGGTTGGCTCAAGTGATCGGTACCCCTGGACTTTTCCTCATCGTTGTGCAGATGAGCGAGAAGGGATTCTCGGGATGCAAAGCTAGCTCCATCAGAGGGGCAGTAGGGTCTCGCATGGCCGACCATTTGTGTGGCAACTCGAGATTTCGGCGAAAACATGGTGTTCATCGGGTACAAACTGGTAGAACGGCGTACTTTGATGATTCCAAGGGCGGCTCCTGAGATGACACTGACAGACGAGACGGCATGACGGAATGAAACAGGCTGGAAGAATGCGAATCGCGGCATCGGCACACCATACTGCGCTTGCGGCAACTCGTGACTCGCGCAGTACAGTCTCGACGTTATAGTTTCCCTTCTGGTTCACAAGCTCGTACATTAGCCTGAACGTGGAATACCTTCCCCGAAGACGAGAGCGAGGAACCCGCAGGTATTACTGAACCAGAGCATGCGAATGTGTCGGTTGTCTATGATGAAACACATCGCGGACTCTAGGCATTTCTGGAATGATTTAAAAGTATATATACTGAAGCTATCCGCCACAATGCTGTTTCGAATATCAGTCCGACAGTGAGAATACCGAGTTCATCACAGCATTCGCCCAACCCCGAATCAAGAATTACCCTCTGAACCAACATGAAGCTGATCACGATCATTGCTCTGGCGGCTGGCCTCGTCGCCGCTGCACCCATCTCGGAAAGCCCAAATCGCTTAGTAAGTGCTGATCTATCTGCTGCTTCACATTCATATTTACTCAAGCACTCTTCGCAGGTATCTAAGCGTGAAAAGGGAGAGTTGTCTACATGGTACATTTTTACAGACGATCCGGTTGAGGGCGGCAAGGTGGATCACAAGAAGAAACGCGAGGAGGGGGAACTTTCTACGTGGTACATCTTCACGGATGACCCATCTGACGGTGACAAAGTTGATCATTAGGCTCGGGCAAGAGAAATCGTCTCAGCCGTGTACTTTGCAGTCGTTCTATCTACAATTAGACATGGATGCAGAAGCCTCGAACGGAAGCCTTTTCCTCCCGCTTTCGTCCAGAATATTGACCGTCGCAACTTCACGCAAAACGGAAGTATCTTGCCGGGTGAAGGAATGCTTGAACAAGAGACGAACGATCCTAAATTGCCCTGCCGTGACGGAGTGCAGCCAGATCCGGATATCGGCCATTATTGCCTCATCCTGACCTTGTATACACGCGCTTCATGACCCGGCATGCTTTCGCCTGATCTCGAGAGCCTCCCTCTCGCTGGGACAGGGTTCCGAGTAGGTCCTCCGACACTTTGATCGCGTCCTTTGTAATTATCCGACTCTCCCGCAGGGACGGGAGGTTCACGGGCTACAAACTGCGGGTGACGGCAACAAGGACGGTGTAGTCACACAGCCAAGACCCCAATCGACTACTTCTGACGAACTTTGTTACCGCAAGACGGCTACGTTTGATTTCAAGGTTAACTTCCGCTCTCACTACCGGCTTTCGAGCTGGCCGAGGCACCGCCTTCTACGTTTCCAGGCTTTAGAAGGTCTGCCGCAACCAGACCCGCCGGACCGGACATAAGTGCGGGTTGCGTCGAGTAATTCCATGTTGGTGATGCAGATCGAAAGGAGAATGATTCATTCAGTCTTGCAACTGTTTACTAAACAACAAAGTGAGGCGGCGATGAGCAACTAAGAAACCTTACACGGTAGCCGGCCACCACGTCATCGAGCTTGAACCTTTCCTCCTTCATCAGAGCTTCGTCGATACAATGCTGCCTCTGCCCAATCTGGCCAGTCAGCTGGCGATTGGTAGCCAGCACGTCCCTCTTCCAGAGCCATGCGCAACGATACAAGTGAAATTCCCAGGTTGTCCAGACCTGGAAGTCCGAGTCAAGATGCTGCAGTTCATCGACGGGGATTTCCCGCAGGTTTTGCCGGTCATGGATGCCGTCGATCGCGGGATGCGTATCCCCCAACGTCCGGTTCGTGTATGCGTAGAACTTCCAGCTACGAGTGCGTCGGAAGCCTTCTTCCTGCTGCTGATTCGTACACTCCGGAAGCTGCCAGGTGCCCGTGGCTAGCTCGAATACGCAACCCCGAGACAGTGCCGTTTCGCCGTCTTGGCCGCATGGGTATTGATGCAATAGTGCGTTTGTTTCGATCCAAGCCGGGTCGCCGTACGGAGACGCTTGCACCGTGCTGATGTTGAGTCCGGAACTTTCTAGTGTTGCTTTCAAAGCCAGGCCCAACACCAGAGCAGCTGAGAAGCCGGCAATCAGGTGATAGCCCAGTTGCAGTTGTTGTTGTTATTATTGTATTGTTTAACGCCCGCTTGACAGACCTCTAATGAGGCATAAGGCATCCACGCCAGCAATCTACTAAAGATATATATCTATATATAGTAATAGAAAGCATATATATAATCAATAAACATAATTTTGAATACAACTACAAAATAAGAGAGAAACCAGATATGTAAGCCTTCAAACCTATATTATTATATCCTCTATATATAATATAAAAATAGAAAATATACAAAAATAAAATATATATAAAAAAAATAAAAATATTAATAATAATAATAGTTAACATCCCTATAAAGTAAATACTACTTCTAAAAACATAAGAGAAATAATAAATAATAAAAAAATAAAAAAGTAAAAAATAAATAAGTTATATATAAAACTAGAATACTAATTACTATAAAATAATCTAATAATAAATAACTCCTATAAACTAGGATAATTTATCTAGTAGTAAAAACTAGGATATACTAGATCAAAACCCCTTTAACTTAATAGGCTACTAAATACTTATCCTAGTAAAATAATAATTAAAGAAAAATATATAATATATATTAATAATTACTATAACAAAACTATAAAAATCTCTTAAAGATTACTATTAAATCTATAATTATAATAAAAATATATTTTATTATAAAATTAAATCTAGTATAAATAAATAATAAATTCTAACTAATCTTCCCCAAACTATAAATTAGCAAACTAGTAATAGTTAAACTAAAACTAGTAATACTAAACCTTATAGTAATAAAATAAGTATATAAAAGTCTTCTCTTTACTATATAAATAGTATAATTAAGTATCTTTATAATAATACTTATAATAATATTGAGTAAAATCCCTATAACTAATCCTAATTCCTAGAAACAAGTAAAATTCCTAGTAATTAAATAAATAAATCTTATTAATAAGCTTTAAAGTCACCTCTAGCCTAAATTCTTTATATTATAAATCTTTAATACTATCTTACTACTAATTAGAGAAAATATATTACTATTACTCCCCTATCTACTACTTAATATAAATATAAATCAAAAAACATATATAAAACTTATCTAATAATATTATTATACCTTCTTTTACAAGAAAATCAGCTATCTTATTACTTAGAATATCTATATATCCTGGGATTTATTAGACTTTAATAAGTATTTTTACTTACTAAACTTTCTACTAGAATTAAATTATAATAATTTATAATAAAATAAATAGTATACTAAATAAACAATTAATTACTACTTAATTATTAAGGTAAACTATAATATTTATAGTATTATAGTTATAGAATAAGAAAATAACTACTAACCCTACTATAGTACTTTTAATTTCTCTATTTAAAACCTTAACTTAAAGTAGCTTCTAAGAGTTATTTTTAATAAAAGTCTAGCCCTAGTAAATAGTTTATCCAAATCTTATCAACTCTAAATCTATCTATAATCTATTAGTATAAGCTATAATATAAATAAATAGTAATCCTAAGAATTAGGTATTATATTCTTCTACTACTAAATACTTATTTCTAATAAACCTAGTATCCTTTTTAGAAGAATAATCTTTCTTAAGAAAAACTAAATAAATAAACTACAAAACACATACTACTATATTTATAAATATTATAAACTAGATTACTTTCTATAAATATAATAAATTATAATTATATAACTATTCTACTAGTAAGTAGTTCTACTATAGAAACCTAAAATATAATATAAAGTATTATTATACTTTATCTAGTAAAATAGTAATTAGAAATATACTAGCTTCCTAAAAGAAGTATACTACTTATATAATCCGCTACACAAGAAAATAGCTATATAAAGTAATATTTAATATAACTTAGATCTTCCTTATAACTTTATTAAGACTAGTTCTAACTACTAAGTATATATTCATCTAAATATAACATTTCATAGTAAACCTTATCTTACTTAGATATTAAACCTTAGCACTAAAAAATACCTTTAAAATAATAATAAAATATATTACTTTCTTTATAATAAACAGAAAAGCACTAATTACTACTTTATTAAAACCCTTAAAATATTTCATAACCTTCTTAGTAATTATAATCTATTCCTTAATATAATAATAGAAAAACAACTTCTTATTTAGCTACATTCTAAGCTACTTAATACAATCACTAAAGCTAATAACTATATTACTATATATTAGTATTAATACTAGCTAGGCACCTAGATAACATAAGAAATAGATCAACTTAGTCTTTAATAAATTAAAGGTAATTATACTACCTTTCCCTAATACTATAATTTTATTGAAAATCTCCTAAGCTTTCTAGCTAGTCTTAACTAGGTTATCCTTAATATAGACTATCCTATAATTATCTACATAACCAAATTAGCTTTACTCAAAACTAATCTAATAAAAAAAATCTATATATAAAAGATAGAAAATAGGAGAAATAGGGAAGCTTTATAGGAAACTACAGAAAAATAATATCATTAATATCTTATATCTCTCATAATAAACACTAGCTATATAATAAAAGTTAAGTTACTATACCCAGCTAATAAAGAACTTAAACTAGCCTTAAATCCAAAGTATATAGTATAACTAGTTAATAAATATAGTATTAAAATTTTTTTAAAGATTTATAATAATAAAAGTAACTACTTATCCCTAATCAAAAACTATTTCAAAATCATAGGCTAAATAGCCGACAATATCAGTAGAGGATAAAGTCAGTAAGGTACTAGCTACCTATAAGTAAAAGATATTAAAATAGATATAAAACTAAACTATCCACCTAATAATAAAATACTCTAAACCCTTACCTAAAATAACTATAAAAAAAATCAAACATTAACCTTTATATATACTAGTATTATAGTTAATCTTAAGGATTAGTAATACCTTAGCTTTATACTATAAGAATAAGTAATATCCTAGTTATAAGTACCCCTTATAAAAAAAATATAACAAACCTTTAATATATAACTAAATAACCTAGAATATAGTAATAGTATTCCTATTAAGCCTAGATATAGTATTACTTATACTAAAAACTATACTATAAAGCTTCTTAAGTATAATACTAAAATAGAAAGGAATCCTATAGAAAGTATTTATCAAGACTAGTTCTAGTATATTATCCTTAGCAAAAATCCGCTCTAATAACTTCCTATAAAAAAAAATCTTCTTATTAAGTTTAGTAATAAAAATATTACTATCTTAAAAAGAAAGCAGTTAAAATTATAATTTTAATATATACTATTAAAGGATATAATAAAAATCCAAGTCTATCTAGATTCTCTTAATCTAGTCTTATTATATCTTCTACTTATAATC